>NW_019167826.1:3476047-3614619 GCF_002303985.1 Durio zibethinus
GTCCATTTATGAACACGCAGGAAAGCAGCCCTGCCGTCTGAAATACTGGATGGATCTTTGTCAAGATCAGCAAGTTTCCGAAAGAAAAAACTGTTAAAAAAATGGAATCTTTGCCTTTCCTCAGGTTTCTGATTCTTCAGATACCTATCAAAAAAATTGGTGTAAAGCTCCCATGCTAGCACTACATAGGTATGCTAAACTCTTGATTTTATGTTCCAAACTTGAGTCTGCAGCATTCCTTAAAAAAATAGACATATGTAATGATAAAAGAATTACACCAATCTTACTTGATGTAGAAGTCAATGATCGTATCATTGATGAATGTCTCTGGTTGTAACAGATCAACATCTCTCTTGCTAATGGAAACTGCATCAAAATCACCTGCCGGATATATGACCTCCTCAAAAGCTCATCAAAACTGCAGACCAGGTATGGTAAGTATACGTAGGAGTAGATGATATCTAACAGGAACATGAAATAAGGGAAAACATGGAAAACATTAAAGAAGACCAGACTTTTACTCTTTTTTTTTTTTTTGAGAAGGGGGGAGAGTGCCATTACTTGGGAAAATAAGACTTTTGCACAAGTGAATCATCTCCATCTATTCCTGTCAGTGGACTGCGAGCATATGCAGCATAAAAATAAAAAGGAATATTTTAGCACTGCTCTAGATTTAACAACATAATATCATGACAGGCACGTAAGTGCCTTTTAAAGGCAATAAAAATAGCAACATAAAATTCCACAAGTAAATCAACATCGCTAGACAATTATGGTTTTATTGTTGATTTTGAAAACAAACATCTATTTAGAAGCTTACTCAAGCACAATATTCCATATGCCCGGTATTTAAAATTTAATGAGATGATCACTTCCTGTTTATCAGACCATTTGGGGTCAATAAGAGCAAACTTTATCTCCTCAACAGCTGAAAGGAATATTACATGAGCAAATAAGTCAGATAAAAGGAAAAAAAAAAAAAACACATGTTAGCTGAGAGCTAACTTCCATATGATGGTGAAAGTATATAATAAACTGAGGCCAACATTTTAAACAAGGAAAAAAAAATTGAACTAGGTCCAAATCAATTTTTTCAAAGTTTTTCTTCACCTCATATAGACAAAACAATAGATCTAAGAGGTAAAATTCAAAATTTTACAAGAAACAAAACTATACAAGCATGACAAGTGCCTCATTATGTTCAATAAGCAATGAATAGTTATGTTCATGTTTTCTAGGTGAAAATAACAAACTTATGAATCACAAACAACTTTTTTCCAGTACAAGACATCATAGACATAATAGATTATGAGAAATCAGTGCTAGCAGCATCATGTCCATATCACACTTTATGGAGATTCTCCAAGTTCTCCATTCCTATCTTCTGACGAAAACAAAAGACATACATCCTTAGCTCACACAGGCACAGGCTATATAGTTGTTTAAGGCCACTGACCTGAAGTACCACATGTGTTCTCAGCCTCTACCGCAACCTTTGATAGGACTTTCAGATTGACTGTCACATTTCCAACCTAAGATGCAGTCCATAAAGAAAAGGTATCCTGTTAAAACCAAGAAACTTACAAAAGCACAAACACCAAATATCGCCATTAGGACTCACCCTTTGGAACCACTGACAATCGATATTAATAATATCATCAATTCCCCTTTCAAAACAAAAGGTCCCTTGGTGTTCGCTCACAGTTGAGCCCTCAATTTTGATGCCACTAGGAGAAAAAAAGACTGACATCCCTGTATAATAATTATCTTGATAAAGAACATAATCCGAACATATAACAATTGTCCTGTCTATGTTATCCTGCAAATTTCGCAACAAGGATAATCAAAACAAATCTGAAAAGCCTTCAGAAGATATATAGCAGGTACTAATTTAATATAGATCTTATTGGCAAATAGTTTTTTATAAAACTGTTTTTACAGTTTAGTCGACAAAAATCCCCAAGACATCTAGCTAAAAACCAGCATCTTCCTCTTCTTCTTTTTCAAGTACACATGGATGTTGAAGCTCATTAGGATTTTGGGCTACACAAAGAAAGTATTTCTATCCTATTTCATAAACTCAACACCCTCCCCAAGATTTGAACCCAAAACCTTCAAGTTGAATGTCATAAATTCAAACAGTTAGAAACCCATAGCTCATTGAATGCATGGTAAATATTCCAACTCAGGTAAAGGTAAAACATCCTTTGACTAAGCAACAGCAAATACAGAGTTAGGCCAAATAACAATTGAAGTTTCAATGCTAAACAAGCAACATTGTTTCACAGAATGCAAATAACAATGCTTCATAAGTTAATAGAGAATGAAATATGGGTCAACCAAAGAAAACTTCAAAATTACATATAGAGAGGGCATCTATGAGAAAACTAATCCCCCGAGAGTTAATATCAGGCAATTGATAAATGAACACTTGGCAGATGAATGAATCCCTTAAAGATGAAAAACACTCTACAGTATCTCCAAGTTCATTATCATTAATTAATATATTTAAAGAAAAGGAAATTACCACAGGGATATTGCCAATGCAATGATCTGACACGTTGCCATTCAAAGAAACTGAAATTATGCAGATAACTATATTTAGAACATAAAAACCCACTACAGACTATAGGGAAAAAATGAACATAAAATTTCAAATCAGAAAGAATACCATCATCGTCATCTACTACATCTGACGCAGGACTTGACGGACATCCTTCACTCATGCTTTCATTAGCATCTAAAGACAGATCAACTGGCTCATTCTGCAAATATTAAATTAATCTAAGCACAAGGCATAAAATAAATAAATTAATTCAAAATATAGTTTAGGAAAAACTTGAAAAGTACAATTAATGCAGAATTAGAAAGGCACAGTTTAATTGTATATTCCCAGGTGAAGGTGCTTCAGAACATGAATCTCTTAACTCCAATTCAGGAAAGGTACTTCTAGGCTCAAGGCTATCTTTTTCTAAGTCTGCCTGTTGTTCAGAATACATAGACTTTGACGCTGGGGAAACATCCGGCTCAATATTTCCTTCCTTTAAGACAAATCCTTTTTCACCAGTACCCAACAGACCAGCTGGTGCAGCACCATCAAAACTACAATCACCACCAATTGCATCAACATCTATGGAAGGAACATCGTCCATTTCCTTTCTCTGAATAGCAGCACCTTGGGCAACTTGAAGGAAATGTAAAAGAATTACTATCAGAAAAGCAGATAAATAAATGAGTGTCCACCCATCTTATACTACAATTATCCTGTAACACAGATTTGTGAATAAATGTTTCATATAATATTACAAATTTAACCATCCCAAACTCAACAACCATTGCCAAACACAGAATTTAAGTCATACTACATAACCCCATTCCCACCAAAAAAAAAAAAAAACACCAATAACAACAACAACCACAACAAAATCCATTCTTAATGGCATGTAGCATATCAAACTACTACAGCAAGGAAACAGTAAACACAAATCCAAGTAATCTAAACATGATCATATGTTTTCATCCTAGTGAAAGAAAATAGCATCCGCTTGTTGTACACAACTGAAGCTTATAAAGCACGTTTGATCAAACAATCCATAAAACTTGTAATTCATCATATTTCCACAACTTGGATCACAATTACTCAATAAGGGATTACAGCTAAACAATCAATCTACTCATAGCCACTAACTTGGAAACACTCAAGCTACTTCCTCGGATGTGAATTCAGTGCTCTAACATTAACTAAATTATGGAATTCAAACTACAAATGATGGCAAAATTCATACAATTTCTCACTATGATTCAATTATTTCATTTTCATCACCCTAACCTTACTAAAAAAAGTAAGGGTTTTAGGCATTTAAAATTAGACAGAAAATTCGATCGTTTTCTAGTGGCTTTTTCAGCGCCTAAACAAATTTATTTGAAAAATGAAAATAATAAATAATAAAGGAAACGTTTCTTCTTTTCTTTTAGAAACGTACCGAATTCGAGAAACTGGTGTTTCAGAGTTGCGGGGTCATCCATATTAGGGTTTTTCAATTTGCTCAAGTATTTATCAGCTGCCAATTCCGATATCTCGCTTTCCTCCTTAAAGTCTAACACCTCGAGACCGTTCTTCATCGGCGCGTGAGACGACTTAGGGTTAGGCTGGACGAACGAGTTGGCAACTCGGTGAGTCGGTAATAGAAACTCAATTAGTAACTTAGAGGAGAATTAACCGACCTTCCGAGAAAGAGAGAAAAAGCACTTACCTAATTCTGCGAGTAAACGAGCCAATTAGAGGAGAAACAAACCAACTGGATGGAAGAAAAATATTGGTTAAGTTGGCTTTGGTGTAATTAAGAACGAGCAAGTTTGGAGACTGGATAGCACGATCCAATCAGGTGACACAAATAGTTACTGAACACTAATCTTTGCGCGTAGGATTTGCTTTGTAGGAAAGGGGAATTCAATCGAACAAGGAAAAGGGATTTATCGCAAGTTGATCCCCCTTAATTCGGCTAATTCTCTAGATTGCCCCATATGTTTTTGTTTTAACCAGGAAATTGAAATATGGCTAGGGACAGCAAATCAATTTGAAACCGTCCAGTTTCGATTCGAATCAATCATATAGGATTAAATTTTTTTAAAAAAATGAGTCTCATGTCAAATTTGATCTGTTTTATTTTTTTGAAGGACAGATTCGAGTCAGAGGCAGGTTTATATGAAACTCGACCTAAAATATTTATCCAAATACCCTTTATACATATATATAATTTTTTTTTTAAGATTTCTCACCTCCTTGTCTAACTCTAACCCTAATCTCTTCAAACTTTTTCTCTATCTATCTAACCCACCTCATTTTTTTCTTTTGTAGCTTTCATCTATTCCCTCTATCTATTTCAATAAAAAAAGCATTCACGCTAGAAAAAAGAAAGTCAAGCTTTGAAGTAGCAAAGCCAAATTCAAATTCTATAGTAGTTCTCATTGAGTTACATCTCATCGAGCAAGCAAGAGAAAGCAATCACCATGTTCAACCTAGGTACTTACCTTTAGCCTTAATTCACTATTTCTTTATATAAAAAGTAGCCTTTGTTTTGTTGGGATTTCTATCCCTTTCTGACAGAACTATTGCTTCCATCCACCTAACAGCTTTTTTCCTAAAAGTTTCATATAAAAAAAGGGTTACCACTCACCAAAGTCTTTACGATTAGTTCTCTTTTTCTCGTCAAATTTTTTTAAATGTTCTTTATTTAAGGTTTACTTGTAAATTGAACTTCAAAAAATTATACAAAAAATAAAAAATTAATGTTTTGTCATGTAGGTTTAGGTAATTAATGTCTTAACATAATAATTTTTTCTCATGTAGGCTTTAGTAATTACTTAAGAATTGTGAACTAATATCAATGCTATATTGTTAGGAGGTCATAAACAAAGGGTTAAGAGCCTTAAACCCGTCCAAGAGAATGAAAGATAGTGAGTTATGTAATGATGCATCTTTTCAAACCAAAGAAAAGATAACCCATAAACCAGCTTTAATGACTGAACCTAGGCTTGACCAAATATTAATAGATTCCCTTATGGAGTAATGGTCTCCATAATGCTAAAGTTGATGAAAGTCTTCTCTCACGCCTAGATAGGAAAAAGACATATAAGTAGTAGGCTTTGAAAAATAAAGAGATCAATAGCATTTTTCTAAAAATTTTTGAAATACAATATTAGCTTGAAATTTCAATTAATGATTAGTTAGGTGCATTTATTAATTTCATGTTTAAATTAATATATATTATATATTTTGTATTTATGATAACAAAAAAGATAGAAAGAGAGAAAGTTGGTAGCAATCACATGTTTATATATATATATATATATATATATTATAGTTTAAAAAAAAGGACATTATCTTAGCAAAAAGACGTTATAAGATATGATAGAGGTTAAAATGTCATAAATGAAGACATTATTAGCAAAAAGACAAATGAAGATAATTTAACTTGTTTCATATGCTAATTCAGCCTCCTTATTTGACTAAAGGTGCATACTAAGTCAACAATTTAAAAGTGTATGCTAAGTTGCTTATGGTAAAATAATCACCTTTTTTTTTTTATAAAATGAACTTTTCTAATTTTTTCTAATACTTAGATTCTAAGTTTGTTTTTCAATTGTTTAAATAGAATTATTTGTTAACAAATCTATCTATTTTGGTTTTATACAACTAATTTATTCAGTTGCTTTATTTGTTAATATCAAGAATAATAATTCTAATTTTTCTTTTTTATGAATAAAGTTAAAATGTCTAATTTGAGAGATAATTCGTGATCATCAACACCTTCTGCTTCTACCTCGCATCAATCACCAATTCAGCAAACTCTCATTCCAACATCTGATGAAAATGCAACTCCATCATTAAGTGTGACTAACCAGGATGCTGAAGTTGATGATAGTAAGTATAACTCCAGTAAGCTAAAACTAAAAGTATGAAAACATTTAAAAAAAAAAGAAGATCAATAATAAATTGAAAACAATATGCAATTATTGTAAGAAAAAACTTGGTGGTACTTCTAAGAATGGGACAAATCATTTACGTGAGCATTCAAAGAAGAGCAACAAGTAATTTCAAATGGATATTTGTCAACAAGTACTGGTAGCTAATCAAAAAAAGGCAGATGAAAAAATAATACTAAAAATTTTTTTTCTTTCATCAAAGTGTCATAATGAGGGAGCTTGCCAATATGATAATTATGCACGAATATCCCTTATCAATGGTTGATCATATGTAATTCAGAAAGTATTGTACAGTCTCCAACCTTTGTTTGGTATGCCTTCTCAAAATACTATAAAGAGTGATATTTTAAAGATTTTCAAAGAGAAAAAGGCAAAAACAATATCCAAGTTTGAAGCTAATGAATGGAGAATTAGTATCACAACTGATATGTGAACTGTTGATTACCAAAAAAGATGATACATGACTATCACTACTTATTACATCAATAATAAATAAAACTTACAAAAATGCATCATCAAGTATATTTTCTTAAATTGTCTTATTTTGATAGTGTTTATTTTTTATTAAGTAATTATTATTATTGAATTAATTTTTAAATTAGTGTAAATAATTTATTGTTTAATTAGGTTTGAATATATGCCAACTCCATATACGAAAGAGGTCATTGTTTAAGTTTGATGAAATATTTATTAGATTGAAATATTGATAGAAAACTTTCATCTATTATAGTGGATAATTGTAATGTAAATGAATATGTTATTGAGTTGTTAATTGATAGAATTTGTTGTAATACACTTTTGCTTAATGGATTTTTTTTCATATGTGTTATTATTCACACATCTTACATTTAATTGTGAAAGATGGATTGAGTGCGATTAGAGATGGAATTGAAACACGAAAGAGTTGGAAAAATTTTGAAGAGGCAGCGCATCGATTGTGCGTTCCAACTTTAAAAAAGTTGTGTGTTGATGTCAAAACACGATGGAACTCTATTTACTTGATGCTTCAAACGGCTTTAAACAACTTTGTTTAATAAAGATGTCTTTCCTCGTTATGTGTAATTACATAGTGATCCTTTATACAAATATTTGCTAACTAAAAATGATTGGATCATTGCAATCGAGATTTATGACAAGTTGAAGTTATTTTATGATATCACTGAAAGGTTTTTTGACATAAAATATGTTATTGCAAATCTTTATTTTCTTAATATTTGTAAAATCATATTATCATTGAATGAATGGATTATGTATACCAATAAAATTATTTCATGTATGACAGTGAGCATGTTAGGCAAATTTGAAAAATATTGAAATAATGTGCATGGTATAATGGATATTGCCATAATTTTAGATCAAAGGTATAAAACAGAGTTGTTAGAGTATTACTTTGAAAAGATTTATGAAAAAAATACTGAATTTGAAATTGAAAGGATTGTGCAAATATGTCAAAGTTTGTTTAAAGAGTATGAGGAAAAATTAGCTTTGAAAAAGGAGGAAAGACATTCTATTTCAAGCTTTTCAGCCTTAGATAGTGTCGGTGTTATTGAATTGAAAATTTTTTAGAGACTATAATGATTTTGTTTCAAGGAAAAAAAAATCAAAAATAAAATCAGAGTTAGATTGTTACTTGGATGAAAAAGTCATACAAAGAAAAAAAGATTTTGATATATTTGTCATAACGTCTAGATCCGGGGATCTATCGCTAGACATTAACTTTTAGGGAGTCGCCACCAATCTTTTTTATCTAGGTGCGATTGGCCACCTAAAGAATCTGTCCTTTCAGGGGACACCTAAGCTTAAGGATCTCTAAAAGAATAGGTTCAGGTCTACTAACCAGAACAGGGTTCGATAGTTCGATTACGTGTGAGGAAGGTTATAGCACCCTCACAACGCCCATCAAAAGATGGTACCAGCTTAAATTTGTGTTATCCAAAAGCCTTAAAATTTCACCAAGTAATTAATTATTGAAAATTTTTCTCAATTGACTCTAATACTTTTAGCAGAAAATTGAGAAAATTTCCTCACCTCAAGAGTATGCAAGAAAAACTACTGTTTCACTTGCAGAGGCTCCGTCGTCGGATTAGTTAAAGAAAAATCAAAATAAAAAATCAAAATAGAAAGGAATGAAAGAATGATTTTTTTTTTTGCGTAGGGAAAATTGATACTTTCAACTTTTCTCCAAAAATATTTTTTTTTGGAAATTTTGATTTTCAAGGAAAATTGATACTTTCAACTTTTCCTCAAAAATCCTTTTTTTTTTTAATTTATTTTTAAGGAAAATTGATACTTTCAACTTTTCCTCAAAAATCTTTTTTTTTTGAAAATTTATTTTTAAAAAAAATTGATACTTTCAACTTTTCCCTAAAAGATTTTTTTTGGAAATTTTGATTTTTATTTAAAGAAAATAGAATAATAAAATAAAAAAATGAAAGTGAAAATAAATAAAAAAAAAACAAAATAAAAATAAAATAAAGATAAAAAGAATGTTAAATAAACCTAATCTAATAAATAAATAAAATAAATAAACAAATAAATGAAAAAAAAAAAACCTGGAGCGGCTCGGATCGAGGCTCGGCTCGGCTCAGCTCAAGGAAGAGAAACGGCTCGGGGGAGCGGCTTGAAAGCTCGGCTCGGCTCGGAGGAGGGGCAGCACGCGCGGGTCAGAAAAGCGGGTCGACGCTCGGGTCGCGTCGGGTTCGGCAAAACGCGCGGATCCTCTGGTTACTTAAGGCCAAAACGACGTCGTTTTGGGAGGGTATAAAAGGCAATCCCCTTCATTTTTTGACAGAACGCTCCTCCCCTCTCTCTCTCTTCTTCCCTTTTCCTCTCCCTTCTCTCTAAAATCTGAAGAACAACGGTGTCGGATTCTGGAAAATGTCACCGAAATCTGAAATTTTCACCGGAAGTTGGTCGAAATATCACTGGTTTCTGGGATTCTGCGCCGGAAACTGGGCAGGTCGCCGAAAACTTCAATGTTCGCCGGAATTATTGCCGGAAAATTCAAATTTCGCCAAAATTTTCGCAGGAATCTGGAAATTTCTCAGAAATTTCCAAAAAAAATTTTCGCCAAAAATTTCTAAAAATTTTTTCTCACTCCCAGAACACTCCTAAACTTTTCCTAGCTTCCTATACGCCTCATTTTCTCTCAAATCAGTAGCTTTGCTTACTGTTTTCTGTGTGTTTGCATCTGTTTCAGGGGTCTTTTATATAAGGATTGATCAGGAGTTTCTGATCAATCCCAATTCCCCTTTGGACGGAAATTCAATCTTTGAATCCAGTCTGGACTCTTCTGATTGAATTCTCATTCCCAGTGGGATTCTTCAACTTTCAATCCCAGCCCTCCAAAATCAAATAAATAAAAAAAATAGATAATTTAGAAAAGATAGGATAAACAAAAAATAATAATAATAATAATAATCAGATAATAAAAAAAATCAGATAAAATTAACAGATAATTTAAAAAAATAAGATAAATCCAAAAATATATTTAAAAAATAATAATAATAATAAATAATAATAATAATAATATAATAATATATAACTATATACATATAAATATATTCTAAATAAATAAATACAGATATACAAACAAGAAAAAAAAAGAGAAAAAAAAGGAAAAAAAAAACATACAGGATAAAAATTCAATTGGGCCTTACCCATTTGGGCCAGGCCCAATTGATCTAGGCCTGGACCCAATTGGGTGTCTACAATATTGAATTGGTATAAATTAACTGGACCTCAATTTCAGACCTTACAACTTATTGTTAGAGATACTTATCCCATATCAATTTTTATTATTACTTCAGAGTCTACTTTTAGTACTGGAGGGAGGTTGGTAAGTACACAACGTAATGAAATTCATCCATCAACTATAGAAGATTTAACATGTTGTCAAATTTATTATAGGCCAAAAAAAGGTACAATAATGAATATTATGCAATTTTATTTTTTTATTTTAGCATATTGTTAGTTATTATACTTTGTTGTTATATATTATTTTTTAATATTTGATTATTTCATTTCTAGGGTCAATTTCATTATGAGAAAAATCTTTCTACGAAGATATTGATGAGAGTGAGATTGAGGAAAAGATAACTGGTTTGGTAAATAATATTATCTTTTTAAACTAATTCATTTTTTATGTTATTGTTTTTAAATATAATATTTTATGATATTTATGTATTTATGTTATTGTTTTATTTTATAAGATTAGTGTGGTTAGAAAAGATTTGGGATATGGAGCTCGGTGATGATGAAATGATTTGTTGTGATTTTAGAAGATTTTCACTATATTAGATGAAATGATGTACAAACAATTTAACTTTTTATTATGGTGGCTTAAGCTTTTGATGTTTATCTTATATCATATACTATGTTTAAATTCTAGTTATTAACTTATGTTTGTTTGATGTTTGAATTTTAGTTTACTAAGTTTTATATATTTCATAATTCTATCATCTATGATGATAACTTGTGAGTTTTAATTTACTAAATTTTATGTATTATATAACTCCATTATTTATGAAAAGAATTTGTGAGATTTTACTAGATAAAAAATATTGTATGTGTTAAATTTGAATTTGTGAGTGATTTAATTAAATTTGTTAATGCTTGTAATATATTTAAATTATGATTTATTAAGTTTTCAATAAATTTAAATTAATAATAGATTGAATTCAGGTCAAATCGAATTTAAAAAAATAATATTTTTAAAAGGTTAAAATCGAGTTTTTAACTAAAACCTTCGAGAGAATGCAGGTTCAATATCAAATAAAATTATTGAAGCATCGAATCAAAACAGAAAGTAAAAATCCGACCTATTTCGCCCTATTACCAATTCTAAATATGGCTAATGAGTAATAACTTTATAACTTTTTTTTTTTCACATGTGATCTTGGATAAATAGAGTTAGTGTCCTCCTCCCGTAAAATTCATCCCATGAATTTATAAATTAAAATTTTAATTATTGAAATATTCCTTTAAAAGTATTTAACCTTATAACAATCACAATTAATTGCTCATGTTTTTATTTTAAGAAAATCTTATTTATACCATATAAAACATTTTTAAGACATTTTGGAAGCATATCATTTTCGATCATTATATTACAATTAATCAATCATAATAATTTAAAATTATGTAAAATCCATTTAAATTTATATAAAATCTCACGTACAAATGATGAATGCCTACATAATTTTAAATTATAATTGAACAATTATAATATTATAATAAAAAAATTATAAGTTATTAACTCCCATTTCAATTAAAGACCCATGATTTGAAAAAATATAAATTATTTCTTTAAATTATAGCATTTAGAATCAATATTCACTTGTTGCAAGGAATTATTAATATATCATTTGCAATTGTTAGTGTATAAGTAATCAATTCTTATTTAATAATATAAACTCATAAAAACTTATATGAAATTTATACTTTTTAAGTGATAAATCTTCAAATAATTTTTTAATTAAATAATTATACAATTCTAATAAAATAAATTTATAAGTGAAATACTCCCTTGCTGCCATTTAAATAACATTTAGCACAACTTTCAGTTTTGGAAGACAAAAGAACAAAGTAGGCAAATAATTTCTTAGAATGCAAGAGTGTCCTTTCTTTGTTGGAAATAATTATTTCTACTAACCTGCAACTCTCTAATTAAGACCAATTATCAATTAATAAATAATTTATATTAAATATACTATTAATATATAAATTTTATATATTATCAATAAATCAAATGATACTATTTTATTAATAAACAAATATTAACCTCTGATTCACTTTATTAATAAAATAATATCATCATATTTATTGACAGTATATAAAATTTATACTATCGATGCATTAAATATAAATCTATTAATAAATAATATTAGAGAACCTAAGTGTGTCCCAAACCAGTACACCCAGATAAAGTAATCATATAATCCTACACACAACATGAGGTTTAAGTACTTCAAAATAAACCTTCAACTTCCAAATATATACACACACAGACATTCATACATACATACATACATACATACATAAATACATACATATATATATATATATATATTCCCATTTCACCTAAAACATATATATGACAGGAACAGTCTTGCAAAGATTCAGCATCTCCTCTCATTTGTTTCAGCTAAGAGAAGGGAAGCCTACAAAAGAGTTGACAAAACAAAAGCAACTAAGCATAAATTTGATCAAACATTAATTGTTCTATGAAGAGAGAGCTCTACACTGATAGGTAGGAAAAAAAAAAAAAAAAGAGAGAAGTTTGTCTGAAAGGTTTTGTTAGGTAAAACTTTTTTCATTTTTTCTTCGTTACTTTTTCCTGCCATTTTTTCATTTTTTTCCGATTCAACTGTGTGATGAAAAGCAGCGGTAAGCCAGTGACTCTAGCTTTATGATCTTTCAAACATCATTTAATGGCGTTAGCATTTGAAGCTTACCCCAATTTGAGAGAAGTATCTGAGCTATCATCATCCAATGGAGGGCCGTTGCTGCAACTACAAACATTAGTGACTGACTCCGATGACATGCCTTCTTCCTGAACTACAACATCTGAATCTGCTAAGACAGGTCTTTTTCCCTTGCACAATGTCAGCATCTGATAACCCCAAAATCTTATGTCAAAATTTTTATCATTTGAAAATCAAAAGAACAGCAGCATAACAATTCAATAAAGTACCACTTACTTTCTGTTTAAGTTGCTTGTTCTCTTCCTGCAGCAGTGCTCCCTACATTAACATCAAAGTGGAAATTAAGCAAACAAGAGACTTGTTTTTCAAACATGCATATTGATGGCCTGGCTTGTAGATATTTCAAATGCTAGTACTGACCTTTTTTTCAAGTGAAGAGATCTCATTCATCATACGTTCACCCTGAAAAGAAATGGAACAATTACTTGTTATAATGGACAACGAATCAAGCCATGGCTTTGTTGATTAATGGACAAAATCACACGTGCATAAACCTTGGTCTCAAGAACACGTGTAAGTTCCCTGATTCAAGCATTTTCTCTAGCTGCTGCAATTCATCTATATTCAATCCTTGAAGATCTTCTCCTCTCATCTGCCTGTTATAAAGTGGTTACATGTCAATGTAATTATAAATGTCAAATTTGGTCAACAACGGTCACATTAAAGGGGAAACAAATTAGTGATTACTGACCTTAATTGATGGCTCTTATCTGCAATTTCTTTGCTCAATCTTATCCGATTACTGTTTTCCAGCTGTAATTGAATCCATTAAAAGCTATATTTCCAACTTGCAAGACGTCAAATACCAAAAGAAGAAAATGGTGACAAAGAAAAAGATAAAGCATTTCCAGGATCACAAGGATTCCTGAAGGAAGCAAAGAATTTTGACCACTCTAGCCTTCTAATTCTACACATTCCATCGTTTAAAATGAAACATCAACAGAAAGAAGAATGGGGAAAATACAGTTAAGTACTAAAATTAGTGAAAGAACTCATGGAAACAATGTTGAATCTATATACATTTGAAATGCAAAACAAGATGCAGTTGCATGAATATTAATTCTCCTTGAAATTTTAGATGCTTCAAAAATGAAGATGGCGACAATGATTTAGAATAATGTTACAAACATCTTACACGATTACCTACCTGCAGTTCAAGAGACGGTCGATCCAGTTTGTGGAGATTACTAGAGTGCAGATTATACTTTCCCAATATATCCTTCATGCTTCATGGAGAAAAAAGAATAATAAAATTACTTAGACGACATTATTCTTCATGTGAAAAACCTGAAGCAGGCATTATAAACATTGAATTCAATTATAAGGTGCATCAAACAAGGAAAGGTTTGAAAGGACTTCTTCATCATGCTTCCTATGTCCAAGAAAAATACACCTTACATGAAACGATATAGCAAAAAATGTTCGATATTACTGCTTCTAACAGTTATTCTGAGCTCCAACTTAGCAATCTAAGTGGCTGATCGGCATTAAGCACACAGTAAGTCCATAGATGCTTGTGGCAAAGTCTAAGCAGTTATTGCTATAATCAATGAGCAAACTATAGTCTATATGCATATCAATAAATTTTAATTGACAGAATTTAATGGCAATATGCTTTTAAAAAATTGTCAACTAAATTTTTTGGTAATTAAATCTGAACTATAGAAATATGACTTATTATATATATGAACACATGGTTCTGAAAACACCACAAAAATCAGTCGGTGCAGTGTTTGTCCTTTTTGGCGAAGAAAATTTGAACAAATAATTTATACCATACTACAAGCATTCCACCATTGACACTTTCAAAATGAGCTGAGTGCAGAATCAGAAGCTTGAATTAGCTAAGATCATTCAACATATATAATATGCCAACTTTCCAGTTTTCCCACATTGCCTCTAAAGAACAAAGGCTCTTCAACGTACGTACGATAAATTGAAGGAGAGCAAATCATGTAAAAGGGACCTGGGTTAGGATCCGCTTCTTATAAGATTAGCATCGACCAACCAATACCGGCCATCTCTTTGAAAATTTATCTATGAAAACTCATTAATTCTTATATGTTGACAAATAATCAAAAATTAGATCTCATAACTAATTATGTGCAAACAGTTTGGAAAATGATTTGGGATATAGTATTGAAATTGAAGGTGTGATTTGATAACCTGTTATAATGTTCTAGAACATCCAAACCATCAATGAACTATTTCAGCCTTGGCAATCACTTTAATTTGCTCATAGGTCCTCAATAAGCGTCAGTCCATGGCTATATGGCTTAGCTTACCTTATATACATATACATTCGTGTCTCATATTTCCTCAGACCTTCCACTATATAATTAATCTTGTCTTGAACCTAAAACTTGTCTAATCTCATACCATTGTCATAAAAAAAAAAAAAGATAAGACATTAATTTGATACCAAATACAAGTTTGAGAAGAGAAAAATACAAATCCTTTGATGCTAATTTAACAAGCCACTCCTCTAGCTATAGAAATGAAAATTTTTCATCAAAAAAAAAAAAAGGAAAAATAATTTTTTTTGCTAGTAGATTTTAAAATGAATATATTCTCTAGCTAGTTATATTTGCCACTAAAGATTCCCAACATATACCATGAAAGACCTAAGATCTCTAGCCCCAATAATCAGTAACCCAAGGGAATAAGGATGATAAAAGGCAAGGTACCAAAATTATCCAAGAGAGACATGAACTAATGGCAATCAAATAAATAAGTTAATGAAAAATTATATCAAACATGAATAATTTTTCTTAAAGTCCACAAATCTTTAGCCACAAGAGTAGATTGTTTTTTGGATTTTGAGAGACTATTTTACGCAAAAGTGAGAACATAGTAGTATATGCTCATCTCTAATAATGACATGAAAGAAAACAAAATTAATATGAAAATGAGTAAGTCACCAATGTTAGCTACTTGGACCAAAAAAAAAAAAATTGTTTTAGTCACTTTTTCTCCCTATATGTAACTGCTATTACCAACAAACAAGAAGAGACAATAGCCTCCAGGATCTATGGAAAACCAACAAAAAGAGAGATGATCCAAAAGGGTTTGTCATTTCTCATTTCCTCGAGATCTTTCCTTGAAAATCCTGAAGAGCTTTCAGTAATCATAAAAGTCCATAATCATAAAAACAGTCGGTAGCTTGAGATATTGCCAGGTTTCCTTCTGGTCCCTTACATTTCTGGAAAGATCACCTTCCTTTTTTCTTCAAAGGGGTTGGTTCTTGTTTTGAAAGATCAGTCGTACGATCTAAAAACCTGACAACAATGGAACCTAGCTACCAGCTCCCCTTGCTCTCCCTCTATGTCTATAATATTTATAAGTACACAGAAAGCAAAAGAAGAGGCTGAAGAGCAGAAATATTGAAAGAGAAGTGATGCATTGATGATATACAAAGGCGATTTTGTCAAAAGAAAAGACAGTTAATGCAAAATACCTGGAGCTGGCAAACTCAAATAGCTTCCCAGTAGCCGAGAAAATGATGAGAGCAACCTCAGCATCACACAGAATTGAAAGCTCTTCAGCTTTCTTGAAAAGCCCTCGCCTTCGCTTGGAGAAAGTCACTTGCCTCGACGTCACGTTGTCAATCTTCTTGATCTTGATCTTCTCCCTGGCCATTTCTACTACCTTCCATAATACATAAGTTCAAAACCAAAAAAAAGAAAAAAAAAAGTTTCACATTTCTGAACTCAGAGATTAACAAATTAATACTACTACAAGTACATGGAATGGCCTATAAAAGAAGAGAAAATAAGTGGGTTTTCTTGAATTTTTGTGCTGAGTTCATTGAAGAAATTTAAACTGAAACCCTAGTGGAATGCCCCCGTGTCCAGATCCAGGTGAATAAAAAATAAATAGTGACAAAACCCACCAATCTTAGCTCATGAACATGCACAACGAAAAACACAAAAGGTCTAATATTGGTGGTTTTTTTTCACTAGTTTTACCTTGTTGAGGAACGGGTGTTTTTGTTCAGGAGCTGTGAGTTAGGAGTCTGCTCACAGAAACCAAAAACCAATTACAGAAAGCTAAAAACCATGAGAGAGAGAAAGAGGCTTTGGGTTGTGAGTGCTTGCTGGCTCAAGAAAGGAAAGGTCACCTCCTTACCCAACCCATTTATAGCGAAAGAGAGACTCTTTAATATCATCTTCAGTCTTTTGGACATTTTGCCAAAAAAAGTAAAAAAGGAACACATTTGTGTGTGTGTGTGTGTGTGTGTGAAGTTAACAGAAAGGTTGGGAGAGGAGCAAAAATCAGGTCCTGGATCATGGATGATGGATCAAACCAAACAAAGTGGACTTCATTCCAAATTTTTTAATCCAAACCCTTTTCCTTTTTTTTTCTTCCGATTAAAATAAGCCTTGTTTGGTTTTCCATCTTTATGTGGACGATCGCTTCCCGTACAATGAACAGTCATGATGGTGAAGATATTAACCCTACTTTTTATATCTGCTGCTCCTACTTCCAAGGCCACGTCACTGCTTCAGTTCCCAATCAATTTATCGCGATAATTACAGAATTCTATTTCTTTTTTTTTAATCACCACCTACTTTCCTTTTAGTGACTTTGAACAGTTACTTAACTTCCTATTAAAAAAATATTATTCTTTCCATTTTGTACTTTTTGTAAAATTTTTATATTTTATTAAAAAGTATTTATAAAAAATTAAATGAACATATACTATAGTATTTTTTATTTGAGAAAGTAAAAATTCCAGTATGTCAATCGTCAATGTATATTAAGGTAAATGTTTGAATGTATCAGCAATAAAATTTAATTTTATTTGTAAAATTTAAAATTTAAATCAATATGAATAAAATAATAATTCATAAAAATGTAGTATTCCAACTCACAATTTTTTTAACCATAATTTTTATTTTCAAAATATTAGGTGGAGAATTTGAGTACGAAGAGGTTCTTAAGACTGTTTTGATAAAATACAGTAAAGAAAGTAGAGATTTAAACTTAAAATTTAAAAAATATATATATAAATTTACATATAATAATGGTAAAACAGAACTGTTGATGCTACATAGATACGTGCTTGCTTGTATTGCTACTTGTCTCTACATATGTGTACGAGTACTGAATATTAGTACAACATATATAAATCCAATTAATAAATGATATCTCATAGGATTAAATGCGACGAACCACAATCATATAAATATAGAGAGTTTTTTTTTAATACCACTATTAATGAAAATTTTAATTTTATAAGTAAAATTAAAATATTGATACATGTTTTATTTTTTATTATATTATTTTAATATATTTTAAGAAATATATGTTGTCTATTTAATATATTATATCAAAGGTCTATTATTAATATACCTTAAGACATTTTTTTATTGGTTCATACAAATTTTGCTAAAGAAAATATTATTTTATTTGATTCGAATGTGAATTGTATTGAGGGTAATCATGTTGTCATGATTGTAATGCGATGTCAAATTGTAATGAAATATGGAGAGAATTTTATAGTGATAAAGTTGTTTATAATAGATTGAATTTGGAAATTCTAAAAGGGTATCTAAGGATAAAAAGCTAGTGATTGAGTGATAATGCATGGAAGTAAAGAGAATGATAATTTTTTGAGTTTGTGTTTGGAAGTCGAGAAAAAGAAAGATGAGGAATGTATTCAAAATGATGAGAGTAAATTTGATATGGAATTAACAAAAGTGTGAAATTGATTTGAAGATATTGAACATTGTATTGATTACATTTTTAATAAAATTTTGATATATCCTGAAAAGGAAATAGCAAGAACTTCAACTAAGAGTAGGAGGGAAAAAGATCATTTAAAGACTCACAAATTTGATGATTTCAAAAAATGATACTTACATTTCTAGCAATGATATTCAACGCATGAGTTATTTGCTAGCTTTTAGAGTCACGTAAAATCATTTGATATGTTTTTCTTTTTTGTAAGAAAAAATTTAAAGATAAATAGGTTATTCAGTTTCTCAGATCAAAGTAATATATATCGTATCTGACAACTTAAAACAAGTGACTACAAATCATGCATTTGAGATTATCTTAATAAATTACTACCGATAATACTCGAACATAATACCTATTCATTGAGAATGATAATTTTAATTAATTGAATTAACCACTTATTAATAAATCATTTAGTATGTTGAATTCTATCAACGACATTCATAAACTTAAATTGTTATTTGTGATTTTCTTCATATATGATTATAAAATTGATCTTTATTTATTTTCTATTGTTTTGTTGGTATGCTTGATCTTAACGTAATAGCTTGCAGCTAAGAGATTCTATATATCATTATCCATTTCATGTTTCTTATTGCTCCAATCGATTTCACTTAAATTCTAGCTAATTTTATAAGTTTTTATTCCTTCAATCTCAATTTATTTTGGTGATATTGATTTGTATGGAATTAAAAAAAAATTAATTTTAATGTGTTTATTATTAAAATTGTATGATTTTTAATATAAAAAATAAAAAAAAACATAAAAAAATAAAAAAAAAATGTAAAAAAAAAAAATTTCAA
This sequence comes from Durio zibethinus, assembly GCF_002303985.1. The sequence continues at coordinate 3,495,564 of NW_019167826.1, forward strand.
GACAAAAAAAAAAAAACAGAAAGAATAATTAGTTTAATAAATTAAGCTTAAAAAAAAAAAAAAAAAACTCAGAGTCAGAGCTTGAGTATAACAATGGCAGTATAAATTAAACAACCCATGCAAATTGATTTGATACTCCGATTGATACGAAGTACAGCAATCCATTACTACACTAATTGATTAATATTTACTGTCGTTCAAAAAAGCCCAAAATTCAGCTGAAAATGTTATACGATCAAAGATTCAGAGAGGTAAAACCTTCAGTAAGAAACTAGCTTTTGAGCCTCAGACATGGCAGACTCTTGATAAGTCGAAGGTACATGTAATTAATTAAGCCGCTCTGCCACTATTAATACTGGGGTTGAGACACCAATTTATTAGAGTGGGCGATCGAATTGATTGTTTTGAGTCGTACCAATTTATATTTTATATGCAAACACATTGGCCACCCATTTATCTGGTAGTTATTTTATTTTTCAATTAATAGGGTTCCCAAGAATTCATCGTTTTACCCGGTAAACCAAGTTTAGTTTGCAGTTAACCAAAAAAATTACATCATCTAGGGACGGTAACTACTCGAATCGAAGCGCATTTTTATTGGTCGTAAATTTAATTTAATTTTATATTTACAACGTTTGAATTTAATTTGATTTAATTTTTTTTATTTTTTTATAATCAAATTTAATTTGATTTGATATTATATAAAATTATATTTGATATGATTTAATTTAAAATTAATAAAATATTATTTTTAATATAAATATAAAATAAATTATAAATAAATATATAAATATGAAATTAAATAATTAATTAAATATAAATTTATATATATACAATTAAGTTTATCTAAAACTTAATTCTAATTTTTTTATTATTATTAAATCAAAATTTAATTTAATAAAAAATCGATGTTAAAAAATTAAATCAGAATTTATTAGGGACAAGTTGGGCCGCCACCTTTTTTTACACAACCACAGAATATTTTGATTTATGCTATTCTTTTCACTTACTCATTTTCTTTTTAATTTTGCATAATAATATTCTACTAACACTTTTATGAAATTTTAAAATTTTCATTAACGTAATATAAAAAATAATATTTTATAAACAAATAAAATATTTTATTAACAATTTATAAATATATTCTATTTTTATTTATTTAATAAATTTAATAAATAATTATGAATAATATTTTATTATTTATTTTTAAAAAATAAATCATAAAATAAAAAATTTTATTTATATTCAATTTATTTATAATCAATAACGTAAACAAACAAAGCATTCAATGAATAATTTATTAATAGACTCAATTATTTATTTATTTATTAAATAAATAAATATTATTTTAAGATTTGTCAATTAAATAAAAAAATTATGAACATAACAAATTTTGTTTATATTTAATTCCCGTACATTCTTAAATAGATTAATATTAACATTATGGTGAAATTTAAAATTTTGATTGACAAACTATTTATAATACATAATAACAATACTTTTGCCATTCTTTTGCTTGACGTAAAGCATTAAGCAAGTGATCGTCATTGAGTTCAATTCCATGGCATATCTTGGAAATCCAAAAAGGTTAAACAAGAATATAAGCTTAATTTTTGTATACAGTGGAGAGGTAACTAAATAAGGTTGAAACTACAGTACCTTACATATAGAGAGAGAATAAAAATGACTGCGATGAATGGAATATTGGAATGTAGCAGGGCAAGGTTTAAAATGGGAGTGGTGGTTTCCTGGTTCGTACTCCTACAGTAAGAGGTTGTAGCTGTGAGAGGACAAATCATATCACTTATTTTGTTTTACAAAATGTTCTGAAACATTTTGGATGGCTGAGGACGAGAGCTTAAGAAGACACGGTGGAAAAAGATAGATGCGGCAGGAATTGCTTGCTCAGCCGGTTGCAGGGTAGTGCCGAGGCGCCCCACAAACCCACACCTTTACGTGAAACTGAGAACTTATCTTTAATTACCGTTGAAAAATTATCCATTTCCAATACGTTAAAGTTTAAAAGTATAAATGATACATTAATATTAGTAAATTATTCAGATTCAATTCAAAAAAAATTTGAATTCGATTTGATTATTATCAAGTTAAGTTCGAACTCGAATAATTCGATTTATCGATCGAATCGAATTCGAATATTTTTATATTCGATTCGAGTAACTAGCGAGTCTAATCGAGTTTTTATATTTAAATATATTTTTATTATTTTAATTAAATATTTCGAGTTCGAATTTGAGTATAAATAATCAAATTTTTATCGAGTATACGAATCGAGCTTAATCGAGTGAGCTCGAATTCAATTACAAATCAAACTCGAATTTAAAAAATAAAACTCGATCAAGTTCGAATCGAATATCAAATTTCGATTATGAATCGAATTCGAACTAAAACTTTTCACTGTATCGACTCGATTACACTTCTATTAAAACCCTCCAACCTCCGTGTGCATGATTATTGATTTGCAGGTTACTTTTAGTACTACGTACTATATATATATATATAAAAGTATATATAGCACTACCCTTTTGGTTGTAAGTATGTATGTTTAAATTAAAAGTATATTTAAAGTTTGATACGTTAATTGTCTGTTTATTTTTTAATATTATTGAATTTACTTCTTATTTTTGAAAAAAATGATCAAGCTATATATATATTTTATACTAGTAATATAATAACTTTGTTTTTTATTTTTTAAGTATGCAAAAAATAGAGTATTTTTAGATAAAAAATATAGTAAATAAAATTAATAAAATTTAATGTTTATAATTAGTGAAAAATAAATATATTACTGTACTCGTCCAACAATAAAAAACAAATAGCACAATGTTTGTCTATGTGTTAAATATTGGGTATCTATTTATTAAAATGCAAATATTGAAAATAACATTAATTCAATATGGAATCTTAGAATTGACTAACAGTCTTACATCATTCCTTGTACTAACAAAACCTAATAAACAATTTTATGCTTTAATCATTGGACATAAAATAATAAGTTCGATTTCATTGTCAATAGTATATTGAAAAACAATAAATAAATTTAATATAAGTAACGATTTTAACTTGAAGTTAATCCTGAAATATGATAATTTTTTCTTACTTAAAATTTTGTGTAAAAAAATATTACATAGTGCGAATATTTATATAATTATTAAAATATTAAATTTAATAATTAAAATTTAATTTTTAACAATCTCAAATATAAAACATTATTATCCCTGTTCTAAAAATACTACATAAAATATAATCAAATTTATATTTTATTAATTTTAATTATTTTTTTGTTTAAAATCCTCTGATATTATATAATCATTTTGAGTATTGATTAATTCAAAATTAAAATAGGTCGAATCTCATAAATAAATAAATTATTTCAAATTTATTTTTTTATTTACAAAACTTAAAAATAATATTTTACTTAAAAAAATTAAATTATTTGTCACTCGAATTAATAAAAATTGATAATTTTAATTATTTACTAGTAAATAATAAATACTTTGTAAACTATATAAATATACTTGAGAAATATATGTAATTTTCTATTTTGGACTCAAGTTTTTGACATATTTCATTATTTCATTTGCATAATTTTTATCTCGTCAAAATCTCATGAATTAAATGAGAAGAAAAATATAAAGAGAAATTTATTTGAAATTTTTTTGAAAATTATGTGGTCCCAAAAATACACTTGTCCGAAGTTTTCATAAATTGAATTTATTTATTTGAAATTTATTTTCCTTTTCTTTCTTTAATTTTTTCCCCCTTTATTCCAACGAATTTTTTGCCAAGTGGTAAAGGCGTGTTTGTTTGAACTTGGAAAAAGCTCTCTTCTTTCCAATCGCGTTAAGGACACGCGCTATTGGAGCAACAAGAGAAAAAGGCCAAAACTGAAGTTGACCCGTGAAAAATTAAAGATCACGTGATCACGTGTGAAAAATAAAATAAATGCATTGAAACCGTACTGCTACATATAGTACCAGAAATAAATATATAAGTTTGTACCCGGAATGTCTATGAGGATAAAGCATATACTGACGTGGATTTCTGGTAGACCAAAAATCTGATTCTATCCTCTCGTATTTATTAAATATTATTTATTATTTTATATAAATTAAATATAAATAAATTATTTAATTTATCCAATCAAAACAAAATATATTATTTTTATAATTTAATAATATTATTAATTTTAATAAAGGATTGTTTAATTAATAAATCATAAAATATTAATTTTGATTATTTATTAAATTTTATAAATAAAAAAATCAAAATATTCATTTTTTTGTATGCTTTATTCATTTATTCCTTTTAACATAAATAAAATGAATATTAATTTTTTTATTTTCATGATCTATTTATTTAATTAATAAATTTTGAAATATTTTTTATGATAATTTAATAAATTTAATAAATAAATATAAATCAAATTTATTCATGAATCATAATTTACACTTCTAATATTATTATGCGAATTTTATTTATAAAATTTTAAAATTTTAATGTTAATAATTGTGGTAATTTTTTATTTTTACTTTAATTAATTAAATAAATAGTATAAATAAATTTTTTTGATCAGTTAAATTTAAAATAAATAAATTATTCAATCTTTTAAATCAAAATAAAATTTGTTATATTTGATAATTTAAAATAAATTATTATAAATTATATATTTAAAATAATTTTAATAAATGATAAAATGTAAATAATTAATTCCCAATAATAAAAGCTGCATCTTATTAATTGTGGTGTAATAATAATAATAGTTAAAAAGATAAAAGTAGTGGACCAGTGGAGATGGTCCATATGAAATGGTCGATTTATAATAAAAAATAATTAACCTACAAAAGCATTTTTCACTACACTATTTTCAAGCACTACCCAATTCTCACAAACCCAAACTTGCTAGGTAGGAAAGGTTAGAAAAATTAATCTAGCTAGAAATTACATTAGTTCTAGAAAAATAGAGAAGGATCAATACACTTTTTTCTTTGGCTATAATTAATCAAGAAAAGGCCAGCTAGTTGATTTGGTTGCCCTACTTGTTTTCTAATGTATAAAATAACACGTAATAATTACATCAATTTTATGTATATACAAATTAAATTAAAAATAAAATTAAAAATATATATGTGTATAATTTATATATAAGACTATATGTAACATTATCTTATAAAAAATTATATATACGTTTAATTTTTTTTTGATAAAAAAATTTGAGATAAATAAATTGTTTCATTTTTTATATTAAAATAAAATATATTATATTTAATAATTTAATATATATAATTACAAATAATATATTCAAAATAATTTTAATAAATAATTATCGATAAAATATAAATTTAAAAATTTTTATTAAAAAAATAAATTTTAATCAATTAAATTAATCACTCATATATATATATATATATATATATATATATATATATATTAGTCGCTAGCCCTGAAAGATAGTTTGGCTAATTCCATTAATCTTAATAAATAAAACGAAACAAGCACAAAGCACGAGGGTGCTCGTTTTAAGCATAAAATAAAAACCAAGTCGATCATTAAGCTGCTCAAGGCACTGCTGATGGAAATGAGCTGGATATAACTTTCTTTATTTTTTATTTTTACTTTTCCCATTTAAGTATTTTTAAAATCGATGTCAAAGCACATTTGAAAGATATAGCCAAACAAATGCGATGAACACAAGGAATCGACAGCTTCCTCTTCGTTTTCAGTTGTTAAATCCCACTTGTCGCCGTATCGAGTGCATGCGCAGCCCACAAATTATTAGAAAAAAATCTACTTATTAATATAATATATTTTTAAATTTCCAGTACAATTCTTTCTTGGACAATTCAATTAAAAAAAAAAAACATTAGACCAACATTAATTAGGCTAAGAAATAATTAAAATTTAGTAATATTCGCTGTTGTTAGATTCTTTCAACACTTTGAAAGAGAGAAAGAAACTCATATAGTTACAAGATAAAAAGGATGTATGATATAAGCCAAAAATAGTTCTTCATGACATGCCACTTTCCAACAACTAAAATTTGCATATGACATAACCATTGAGGTGGGCAATTGCTTTGTTTTAACGACACAACTTGGGATCATGGGATTATTTTTTGCCTATAATCTAGAGCATTGTTAATGCTCTTCATGACTGATAACAAATTTTATTAATGCTACATGGTCCATGTAAACATGGTTGTTTTTCATACGGATAAATCTTCTTTTTTATTTTTTTTTCTCTCTTTGAATTTCGCTTTAAAAATAAGGCATAATCATTTTTATGATGTGATTTCAATCACAAGAATGCATTTTTTTTCACTACAACTATAAATATTATCATTAATTCAACATTTTCATATCCTTTTTAAACCGAGAAAATACTTAAAGATTTTTAAGTAAAATTTATGAGATTTTTTACTAAAAATGATTATATAAAATTTAAAATTGAAAATCAAAATTTAGATATTAAGAGATCTCGTTATATAAATTATGTAAAAAAAAATTAATAATTATATTTTTTTAAATATATATTTTAATAAAAATATTAACATAATTTTTACCGTTAAATATATATTGATTAAATTTAAATTATAAATAATAATTTTAATAAATTTTGTACATATTATTAATTTTCACATTAAATTTTATTAATTTATTAATTTAAATTTTTTATTAAATTATTTAAAAAAACCACAAAATTTACCTAAATAACTTTATATAAATTTTAGTTTTCAGTCTCTTCAACCATCAATATAAAATGAGAGGGAAAGGATTTATGAATTATGATTTTGTCGGCTAATAATCACGGGCTTACACTTGGGAATGAATAGATGCAATTACAACATTTTACAAAGGTCCATTGCCTCTCAAAGAGATGGCCCATGTACAACTTAACCACAGATCTATAAAAGGGAAGAGCCTCCCAGCCACCTGCATTGTCACTGCCAGGATTCGTCGTCAGAAAAGCAACGGACCTAGAATTGTCAAAACTCCTTTAATAAATCTGGAGGGGTCTGATCATCGGCCGAGGTGGTCCTAGGTTTCGTTGGCTTGGTTAACCTTTGGGTCCATTTCGCACGACCAAAACAAAAGGAACACAATTTAAAGTGGGAAGACAGCTCAACTCAACAGTTCAGAAGATCACGTCCGCCTTTAATTTAATAAATAAATATTGGCATCCTCGTTGTACCCCGGTTTTATTTAAGGTGGTTTTTAAATATATCACAAATTTTTTTTTCAAAAATATTCATATAATAAATATTAATTTTTATTTTTATTAAATGATAAAAATATCCTCTTTCACGTGTACTAAAACTTAAAATCTTGAAAATAAAAATTTTGAAAATTATATTATATTTTTGAAAATAAATTTATAATAATACAATATAACTATCAAAAATTAGTTTTTGAATATATAATATAATTCTTAAAAATGTATTTTCAAAAATATATAAAATTTTTTAAATATATATTTAATTATAAATTATTGATAACATTTAATTTTAATTTCAATAAAAAATATTTTAATATTAAAATATATAATACTAACAAAATTTAATCTTAAATTAAATATTTCAAACGCATAAATGGTTTCCTATCAAGAAAAATTTTAAGTATTTAATTGCATTATCGGAATTGAATTTTTAATAGTTATATTGTATTTTGAAAATTTATTTTTAAAATATATAAATTTTTGTTTAAATATATATTTAATTATAAACTCTTGATAACATTTAATTTTAATTTAAATAAAATAAATACATTTAATGTTAAAATAAATAATATTAAAAAATTTTAATCATAAATTAAGTATTTAAATTGTATAAATATTTTTCTATCATTTCAAATAAAAACCAATAATTTTAAAGCAAAAACTAAAGAAAATAAAGTATTTCAAATTTTTTGTTGCATTAGGTACAATTAAGTGGATTTTAATCATTTTGTACCATAAGAAACATTGCTCCGACGACGTATTTTATTAAGATCTTTAATCAAATCTCTAATGATTTCTCTTAGGTGTGATTATTTAAATTCGGATTTGTTAATCAAATATTGATATTATTAAGGTCATTCACGGTGCCAAATTATTATGTCAAATAAGAATTATTATGCCTTTTTCACATATAATCAAACAAATAGATTATATCTATTCTATACATAACCAAATAAATAGATTTATAAAATGTATATATTTTAAATTAAATCATTATTAATCAAGTTTTTCAAAAATAAATATCCGATAAGCTTTAAAACTTCTTAAAAATTAATTTTTTAATTAAATCATTTTCAAAAAATCTTAAAATTTATTAGATATCAATTTTTTAAAAGTTAGATTTCACTTAAATTCTACCTCAAACCTTAAATCAAAAACATAATTTAACCAAAATCAATTAAAAATAAGGTAAAAATTTACTTTTAATTATTAAAAAACTAAAAAATACAGGTGATTTGAGATTAATGTAATGAATTTAGAATTTTTTTAATCGAAAAGGAATAAAATAAAAATAAAAAATAAAAAATAAAAAATGAAGGATGAGGATGTGTAATGTGAATAAAAAATTAAAATTTAAAATTAAAGATGTATTTAAAAATAAAATTTATATAACAATAAATGAGATATAAATAAAATTCTTCTTATTTAATGCCTTTTCGTCGGGCACGGCCTTTCGTGGTAGAGTTGTAATTTGCACCCTCCCGCAGATGGCCCTTCATAACTCCTATATTTTTCCCTACACAACACTGTTGGCTATACAACGAAAGCAGGTACTTCACTCATCTCATATTAAACTGACAAATTATTATTTTTTAACAGTTAAGAGTGTCCCTCGGTTCATGAGAAACTGGATAATGACAATTTGTAAATTTAATTTTTAAATATAAAAAATTTACAGTGACTATAAAAATGAGATAATAAATATTAAAATTATTAAATATTAAATATTGAAAATAATTATATAAATAAATTAAAATAAATCTTAAAATTTAAGCCTGAATTTTTTTTTTGGTTCGAACTCTTTAATTGTTTAGAACAAAGTGCTTACATGCCCTCCCTTAATGTGAAAAAGCAAAAAGAAAAAAAGAAAATTTTCTTAACCTCCCGTGACCATAAGCATCTAGCAGCATTTTAAAAAAAATAAAATTTGAATAAATCCTCCATAGCCAAAAAAAAAAAAAAATCGAATAAACCTAAAGCAAAATTTTTTGTAAAAGGGGGAATTGATTTAAAACTTTTAAGTATTTTTATTATAATGGTTAGCGGTAAAAAGTAAGCTCTAGGTGTAAAATCTACGGCGGGGAAACTGAGTTCAGTTTCACTTCACCAAAATCACAGTAACTGACAGTTCGAACATCAAAGACGTACAAGTACTTTGTTGTTCCCTCCAAATAATATATTCCTGTCTGAAAGTTTATGATTCCTGATAAAAAGACCAAAAACACCCACACTACCCCTTCAATAATCTTAAAATTCTTTGTAATTTGAAGAAACGGTTAACACCAATTCCGTCATTTAGGTTCGAAATTCCATCATAAACAAACTATCAAAACAAAGCCAAATAAAATCGAAAATCCCATCGTTTTCTCACGCTGCAAACAGAGCCTTAGGAAATGGAGGAGAACGGCAGCAGAGCCGAAGCCATACGCCTTCTAGGAATCGCCGAGAAGCTTCTCCAAAACCGGGATTTCAACGGTTCAAGAGACTTTGCAATCTTAGCCCAAGAAACTGAACCCCTCTTGGACGGGTCAGATCAGATCCTAGCCGTCGTCGAAGTGCTCCTCGCCGCAGACAAAAGAATAAACAACCACCACGATTGGTACTCCATCTTACAAATCGATCGACGATCCGAAGACAACGATCTCATCAAGAAACAGTATCGTCGCCTAGCTCTCCTTCTCCACCCCGACAAAAATAAGTTCTCTTTCGCCGATCACGCGTTTAAGCTCGTAGCCGATGCATGGGCCGTTTTATCTGACAGCTCCAAAAAATATCTTTACGACAAAGAATTGGGCTTGTTTACGAGGATTGATTTAAGCAGCGCCGGCGATAGTTCGAATCAGGCAGGGAAATTAGCAGTCACGAGAAGAGGGAAAAATCAGGAGAGCGTGCAATACTGCACGCCAAATTGGAAGACGCAAAATGAGAATCAAAGGTTAAGATTGTCAACTTTTTGGACAGCATGTCCGTACTGTTATAGATTGTTTGAGTATCCTAGGGTTTACGAAGGTTGTTGTTTAAGGTGCCACAGTTGTGAGAGAGCTTTTCATGCGGTTTTGATTCCGACTTTGCCGCCGTTGGTTCCGGGAAAAGAAGCATATTATTGTTGCTGGGCTTTTTTTCCGTTAGGGTTTGTGTTTGGGAGTCAGGAGGGTGGAGGAAAACCGCCGACTGCGTTTCCCAATTGGATGCCTCCTATGTTTCCTGGAGGCCAGCAGGGGAGTGAAAGAAATGGAGGTAGTGTGCCAGCTCCACCACCGCCAGCAGCCGCCGCTTCCACAACCCCAGCAGCTGCTCCTACCACCGCCACTAACAAGGTGGTAGCAAGTAGGAATAATGTGGCGGGTGTTTCGCGTGGGAACGTGTCCGATTTCGCCCCAAGGAAGAGAGGGAGGCCGAGGAAGAATCCGCTGTGAGGTTTGATCGGTAATGCAATATGGTTTTTTTAGCTTTGGTTTAGAAGGAACCTAACCATAATGCAGGAGTTTTCGGGATGGAGGCAGCGGGATTTAATGAATGGAGAAGGAAGGATAAGGCTGAGGCTGAACTCTGCCATGTTGGGTGGAATTTGTAGGTATTGTTGTAGCTGCTGTTAATTATTTTGTTTGTAGATTGTAGATTGTTTTCATGTACTGACTGCCACATAAGTGATTATGTAACATTATGATATTTTCAGCAGTGTCAAGTCAGCAATTTCTTTCAGTTTTGATTTGGAGCAATTTTTGTTGTTGCCATTTGATTGAATCAATGCATTCTCTAGTCCTTAGGTTCTTGGACTAAAGTTGATCTTTTCATCTTCCTCTGTTTTGTAGGATAATATGGTTAAAATTCAACGATGTTGGCGGTGACTTTTTCCCACAATTGTGAAATAGGAGATGTTTTAGAACATTACCATAGTTTTGTTATTAGCAGCAGTCCTGTTTGTTTGCTTTTTTTTTTCTCATATTGCAAATTGAAATGTTGGTTCATTACTTACGAACTGCAAATGAATATTAATGATGACAGCAGTGCTGGAATAATCTGTTTAACTTGTTTTTGTTGTGAATTTGTCATATAAATATTAAGTTCTTACTGATATCTTCAACACAACTGCAGGTGTGTGTATATACCATATTTGAACTGTTGAGGAAACAGAGTTTCCTTTAGCCCAAGTTCGAGTTATAAGAAATCGGGTAATAGGTAAACTGGGGAGGTTTTTAGCTCCATATCTAACACTTCTTGTTGCTGCAGATATTTGAGGAAGAATTGACTTCAAGAGTCATTTCATGTTAACAGCTGTGAAACTCCATATGACAGAGCTAGTAAAAGCAGATATCCAACGGCTTTATACGCTTGTATTAGTTAAATCCATTTAGCTCCATTTTCAGTTTCTCCTCTTAGACTTCTGTTCAGATTTCAAGCGTATTAGCTTGCTAAAGGATGGCAATGTAATGTATAACAAGTACTTGGTTTTAGGTAAAGTTTTTGCAGTCGTTTCTTTTTAGTGAGCTGTTGAATGACCCAGAGATATGATATTTGGGCTGGCAGATGTTATACTATCGAGGATTTGTTGAAAAAAACAGATATGAATTCCCCTGTAGACTCCATAGTTGGCCTTGTGCTTTCTTCCTACTTTAACTGATAACAAGGTTTTTCTGGGGAACTTGATGAATATTAACTTGAAATGATTTGAAACAGACTCAAAGAGCCGAAGTTTATGTGCCAGGCCATTGAGAGAATTAAAATGCTGTTTCCATCAAAGCCAATAGAGGATCACTCACCAGGTGCAATCACTTGTTTTGTGCACAATAGCAGACTAAAATGTGGGGCCAAGCGGGATCAAAGGTTTCACATGTTGCTGCAGATTCGGAAGAGCAGCGAGAGAGAAGGGTACGGTTAGGAGTATCAATTAGATTGTGACTTGTGAGCAGCAGAAATTAGGTTGACTAATTTGAATCGTGGCTGATACCAGCTGCAGAATCCATACTTTTCCCCAAGCCCACTTACCTTTTGACGGTGCTGAGCTCCAATTGAAGAATAAATTCTTGAAATTACATGGAAAAGAAGAAATCGGTTAAAGATAAATGCATGAGATGTTTTTAGTGTTTGCATTTGGACGTTTAAGTAAAAAATTAATATGAAAGAAGTCGAAAAAAAAAAAAAAAAGTATTAGTAGTATATGAAGGAATTGATAATATTCGGAAGTTGAGAGTTCATGGGGCATAATGATAATGTTATTGAATTGACATAATATTAAATATATAAGATTGATTCAAAATTTTAAAATATTAATAATCTTTAATTAAAAAAATTGATCAGAATACCTTTTAAACCTAAAAATATTTCTAACACCTTTCATGAAAGACCATCTTCTTCTAAGCCATTAAAGATAAAAAAATGGTAAAATTACTCATAAAACGATGAACAAAAAAGAAAAGAATTGAAAGGAGAACAGCGAAATCTACTTGCATGTCATTATATGAACAAAGATATTTATAAAGACTTAAGCTTCCGGCAAACAGTATAAACGCCCTGCGATTTTTTCTAGTCTTTCACAATTTCGCTTTTCTCCCCATGTTTTCAGTCTCTTTGTTCTCTTTTTTTTGTGCTTTTGCTGACGCCTTTGATTTGCGCTTTTTCCTGGCGAAGCTCAGAGGGTGAAGTGAAGAATTGGTTATAAAGGAACCAAAGATGAAAAAGTGTTAAGAGCCATTGCTTGCACATAATTCACAAATGTGAGCAGCTTTTGGAACATCCATAAGTTTGAAAACACTGTTTGAAGTTCCCTTTTGCCTTTAAAGGACCTTCCATTTTGCTGCTTGAGGGAACCAATGTCCCATCTCTTACAATCTTGCTTTGCCCTTTTCGTTTTAATTCTTTCGTTGACTGTGGAATTCAACTTTTAGTTTTGTAAGAAGAAGAGTAATCCAAACACGGTGTTCTGACGTTGGTCCCACACAGCCCTGGGGCTTGGCAGTGGAATATGGAAGGATGTCACCAGACTCTGCCTGGCGTCAGTCTGATCTTCTTTGTTTTTCCTTCTTGGTAAAATTACTAGCATTAATAACTCAAAATGCAGTTTCTCTTTCGCATATTATTCACTTAGCAGTTCTGAGTATTAGTATAATACAAAAATATATATAATTTATATATTTATATCATATTTTATATAATTTTATTAATAAAAAATATTAAATATTTTTTAAATTTTTATTAAAAATTTAATTTATATTTATATTATATTTTAAATTATCAAATATATTATTCACTTCCTCAAGTTAAATTTTTATTTTCATAGAGTTTAAAAATTAAATTTTTTTTTTTTTTATAAAAATCCTGTACCTCCATTTATGAATTGATTGTACGTAGAAACAATAAATTTTAATTGATGCCAAGCTAGCACTAGTCACAAGTTGGCCCCTAGAATATGCCGATTGCAGCGAGGAAATGTCATGTTCATGGGGTTTAAGATGTTAGGACAGGAACGGAGATCGTCTCGCCAATGTCGTCGCGGTCACTGCCATCACAGAAGTTGAATGTTGATCTCACCTTTCCACAGTCTTCAGGAATCAGGATCTGATGGGGTCCACCCAACACTCGCATGCAATTTTTTACAGAATGTCCACTTCGTCAATTTTTTTCCTGCTTTCAATAAAAAAATTTGTCCCATCTTCTGTCACTGATATAAATTTATATGAAATTTTTTTGAGAGAAATTTATGAAATTTAAAAAATAATTTAATAAAAAATTTAATAAATTTCAATTAAAAAATATCATCTTAATATTTTTCCAACTAAACATACGCAAAAACCGAAGGGTCTTGACTTCTTTTGGATTACATCGCCAAATTAAGCTGTTAAAAAACAAATTACTGTACCTTTTGCTCTTTAATTTGAAAGCAAATTAAAGATGGAAACATAAAAACAAGTTGCAGATTAACCTGACTGACGCATTGACATACATCAGACATGGCTTCAAAGTAGCAGGCTTTGATCAACATAACAATGATTATATCGTGTTGAAGTAACCAACATACGCAGTTAGAGCAGTACCCAGCGACGATAAAAAAGAGAGGAAAAGATCGAAACAAGGGAAGGTGTGTGAAAGTGAAGCAGTGAATAAAGCGAATACACTGTCGGCTGCAGCATCATTTTGATGATTCGGCTCCTCCTCGGGCAAATGCTAGATGCCGGCGCAGCCGTGCCAAGTTTGCCTTTCAAGATAATTGGCCCCACGTCCCTTTCTTTTTCATTGTAGAATTTCAGTCAATTAACAGTCAAATTTCCCAAACGAATCAATGCTCAATTACTAGTTAATTCAGTTTTGACCAGTATTCTGTTTTTAACTAATAGTTCCAACTTTCTTTTTTTTTTTAAACTCTAACAAGTCCCACCTCGGATACCGATTATTCACCATTTATTAACAGTCATTATCAGCAGCAGCGGTAAAAAAAAACAAGTGTCCGTCTTCTTTTACACCACCACAGTTCTCTCGTCTCTGGCTTCATTCTCTTTTCCTCTTTTCGTCTCGTCAGGAAAAAATGTTTCTGAAGAGTTTTTGTGGGTTTGAGAACAACGACAGCCCGATCAACTTAACGGAGGGTGAAGATTCCATCAAGACTTTTTCGGAGAGAAAATCAACGGAAGCCTGTAAGAGTCACAAGGAGGCTGAAAGGAGACGCCGGCAGCGTATCAATGCCCACTTCTCCACTCTCCGTTCTCTCCTCCCCAACACCACCAAGGTTCTTAAAGAAATAAATATATAAATATTCTACATTTCTACTCTATATTACATTAACGTCATTTAATTTTTTTTTGAATTTTTGGTGGGTTTTTTTGGACAGACGGATAAGGCTTCGTTGCTGGCGGAGGTTGTCCATCATGTGAGGGAGCTAAAGAGGCAAGTTGAAGACGTGGGGCGGCGTCACGGTGACGGTGGTTGCAGTAACAGCCAACGACCAGAGCTTGAGTCGTGGCCATTTCCAGGGGAAGGCGACGAGGCGACTTTGAGTTTTTATGAAGAGGAAGAGAAGTTGTTGAAGGCGACGGTTTGCTGCGAGGATAGGCCAGGTTTGAACCGTGATTTGAGTCGGGTAATCAGGTCGTTCCAGGCTAAGGTGGTCCGGGCTGAGATTACGACGATTGGTGGGCGGACCAGGAGCGTTGTCGTGTTGCAATGGAGCGGTGATGAGGAGGAGATTGGGCCATTGAAACGGGCTTTGAGGGCTGTGATGGAGAATCGGGTTTCTGGGATGGCCCAAGTGATTGGAAGTAAACGGGCTCGAGTTTTTGGGTCGGATTATGAAAGTGGTCATGGGTTTTTGGTTGGCAGCAATGTTTGATTTTGTTGATGGGTTTTTGCTACGCAATCTAATTATGTGTTGTATATATTAAGCGAAATTAAAATGGAAAACTAGTATTTACTTAATTTAAAAACCACAAGGTTTAATATAATTAAATTTTGAGTAATTTGGTTTATTTTATAGTATAAGAGAGAGGCTTCATTGGTTTTTTTTTTTTTTTTTGAAATTAGGCTTCATTAGTTATTGCTAAGGGGTTTTGAATTGGTTATCTTCATATTTGACATTACATCAAAATATGCTTGGTTCTCTTTTTTTTTTTTTTGCGTAAATATAAAAATAATGAATTAAAATTTTTATTTTTTATTGTAAATAATTGAACTTTCAAATATTAATTTTTATTAAATTAAATATTGATTGGACGAAAATATCAATTGATAGTTAATTAAATTTCGTCTAATAAAAATTTAATTAAATAAAAATAAATCATTAAAAATTCAATTGGATACAATGGAAAAATATGAGCAATAAATGATTATTTAATTTTAATTCAAAATTTTTTTATACTTTTTAAGCCGATTTTTTGTTTTTTCTACTTTGTGTACTATGAGAAAGCCATGCTTGTCTAATTACTTGGTTCTTGTTTGTTAATCCCAGCTCTAGCATACCTTAGGTTGCAAAAATGAAAGAGGGTATTCGAGGCTTGTGAGAAGTTATGCTTTTGTGTAGAGAAGTGTCAAGCATAATGATTAAGTTTTGACATGTTTCGAACAAAAGAAACATGACATCAGTTCCAAATTGCTCACATGAGTCCTTTTGTCCTTAAAATTGTCAAACAAAAAAAAAAAAATCTTCTAACATTGTAACATTGTGTCTGCCTACATATAATTCAAAACTTTTGAAATAATTTTCATTCATTTAGCAGCAAAAAAAAAAAAAAGCATGTTATGATCTTTGATGTCTTAAAAAAAAAAAAAACAGAAATAAAACACAAAAGTTGGCATCTCTTGTATAGTATTATTTGATTACTAGGTTCTTATATTCTTACAAGAAATTTATTGCTAGAGAAAATGGATAAGCCGCTTGTTTGATGCTTTTGTAAGATTTGCTTGGATAAACATGCTTTGCTTGTCTTCGTCACCCACTCAATTATTATTTTAATTTTAACATATATTATCTTTTTCCAATATATTAGTATTTGTAAATTTAATAATTTAAAATATGATTTAATAATATGAAATAAAAAGATACGAAAAAGATATAAAATTTAAAATTTTAATAAAATAAAAAAAATATTTTATATTTTTATATAAACATAAGTTATGATAATTAATATTTTAATTAAACACTATCACGAATATACAAATTCATATGCATATGAGAAAAAAAAAAAAGAGAAAGACAGGAATAAGGTGTCTGAACTTAGCAAATGAGAAGGCAGGAAGAGAAATGGTCTGGTTAATCCGTAAGTATAATCTTTATCCACAAAAAACTTTTTGAGTTAATAATCATAAATTCAATGAGCATATATTGATGAAAGGTTTAATTTTCTGACAACTAAACGCAAAATTCAGGCTCCAAAGGTCGATTGCTCGTATCAGCAACAAGGCTATTCCGGGCACCGGTCGACTCTTTTCATTGCTCACATTTCTCCGATCTTCCTGATCACTTTGTATGCGGTATAATAAGAAAATGGCTTCATTCACAGGTACGGGAATTTTCAATTCTGTTGTTTTGATTATTCTAAGATATTAGCTCCTCAGAATTTCTTTTCCCATTTTTACTTTTGCATTACCTACAAGAATCATAGCCTTCTCCATCTACAGGAAGCCCCCAGTTTCACCTTTGAAGGCGTCAAGCAGTTCCAATGAACTACAAGATTTTACAGGCCCTAAAGTGGAAAATGAAAATAATTCTGGTGAAAGGCTGCACTTGTCTGATGAGTTGAAACAGAGATTTCTGAGTTTTAAACAGCACAAGCATTTGAATATCCCACTTAGCAGTTAGATTACAATAGAGATTACAATTGAGGTTTTCCTTGATTAGAAAAAAAAAAAGGATTTTTTTTTTTTTTTGTATTGCTAGTAAATTTTCCATTTTAAGCGGGGAAGAGTTGGAGCAGTTGCATTCTTCTTCTAAGTTTTTTTTTTTTTAATTATTATTTTTTAATACATAATCCTGTTCACTTCATATATGGAATTACTTGACCAATTAACTAGCAACTTCAAAAACGGTTTCAGGTAACCATCTAGGATCCTTGGATTTCGACCAGGAGAAGCCTTCATGATCCGAAATGTTGCAAATCTGGTTCCTCCACTTGAGGTATTGAGCCATAGTGAAATTCAAATTGAAACTGGAATTCATGAATATCCAAAAGCAGCTCAAGCAATCATGTTATTGAAACATGGAAAACGTATGATCCACCTTAATTGTTCTTCATAGTATATGAAAAAGTTCATTATTTTCCTTTTCACAGAATGGACCATCAGAAACTAATGCTGCCCTTGAAGTAAGTGATTATCTGCAAGATATATATGAAGTTCTCTGTTTCTGGAATACCAAATTTCTATCTTTGAAGCCATAATTTAAGTTACGTGGTTATGAAAAAATGCATTTCCCTGCCACGATGAAGCCTAATTTCTGGTTGTTGTATGGTTTAAGGCTAATGCTTAATCTGAAATGCAGGAAACACTCCATTGAAAAGCTCTAGGACTAGTATTTAACAAGTTTGAGTTGATTTAAAAAGGCATGCTAACCACATATACAAGCCTATAAAGAGAGCACAAGAAGCTTTCATTTTTTAAACAGATTGGGAGGTTCATTCATTGACGATGCAGGATTTAGATGTAAATTTAATGATTTTCTCTATGAACCATTAGTCTCATGGCAAATTTTCTGCTCAGCTTTCTCATTGCAGCTTTATCAAAAGTTGGGTTACTAATGTCCAAGTTGCCAAGTTAAGAACAGAAGCTGCAGCAAACCACCTGTGTTTCGATCAACAATGTATACTTTTTGAGGATTGCCAACTTTTATTGCAGCTTGCAAGCACAAAACATACATAGGTAAAATTCATTAGTTGACGGTTTTTCAAGGGAAGAGTATGGCAACAATCTAACTTGAACTTAAATCTTTTCACATTTTTTAAAAGAGAAATTATTTTATTCAGTGAATAAAGTTTTAGATTCTATAAGGAAGACTAGTTGTCACAAGGTATATTAAAAAAAATAATAATCTTTTAATTTCATTAGTGAAATTAACAAATTACACTATCGATATAATTAAACAAACTAAAAAAAGCCATCTACCTTATACTTTTCCCTTTTTTTAGAAGTAAAAAACAAGGAAAATCTCCAATTCAAGTTTCAACTTCCAATTACCTATGTGATTGTCAATTACTAATGTTTCTATGGGGTGAAAAAGAAAGTTTTAAATTATAAGGGCAAAAAATTAAGTTTTAAAATTATTGAGGGGTCAAATGCAATTATGGCAAAAATAAAAAACACAAATGGACAGAAGAAAAAACCGGAGGAAAAGCCGGCCAAAGCTTAAAACGAAACATCAGAATTGCACAAAAACAAAACAAAATCAAAATCAGGGGTAAATTCACAGAGAGAAGAAAAGCGGGGAGACGAGTCGAAAGCCGAAATCATGATTTCTCAGTTCTTCGTGCTCTCTCAGCGAGGCGACAACATAGTTTTTCGGGATTGTCAGTTCCCCTTTCTACTCTCTTCTTTATCTTCTTTCCGGATCTAAACTTCACTTTCTTTCTTTTTTTTTTTTTTTAATTTTCTAATTGAATGCTTGCGATATAGGAATTTCAATAAGATCCTTTACTTTGAAGTTTTTCTCAATAATCTGCGCGATAATTGAGTTTATAGATCTGGATGATTTCATATTCGATCATTGCTCTGTCCAGTTGGATTCTGCATTTCAATTGTAATTTATGCTGATTTAGCTCCCAAATTTTGCCTTTTTTGTTTCAACCTTGCTTCTCGAATCCATTTAGATCAGCTGTTAATGCTTCTTTACTAGTAAATGAATGATTTAAGCTTTGAATTGATTTTGCATGTTAAATTTCCGTAAAATCAATAGGAATAATTGGCCTGGCACACTATATAGGAATTTCTGGATGCTGAAATTCATGATGCCTATGGAAATTTCTTTACATTTATTTGAATTATCATGATTGGCACTTAAGCATGTACATTAATGCAAGATAATTATAGATTATTACTTATAATATTGATTTCCAATTATATTCCTATTATTTAATTCTATTGAATGGAAAGATTTTTGAAGCCCAAGACTCACACTGATAAATAATTGTTACCACAGATCGTGGTGACGTAGCTAAAGGAACAGCGGAGATATTCTTCCGTAAAGTTAAGTTTTGGAAAGAGGATGGACAAGAGGAGGCGCCCCCTGTCTTTGTAGGTATTATCTTACTAAAGAATATAATGTCAGGCTGAACAAATGATATGCTCTGAGTGGAGTAATTGATGTTTTTTATCTCTAAATATCCATCATGATATTTTCAGTTTCTAGATTGATTCATTCACCTCCTATTTTTGTTATCAATTGCTGGTTTAATACAATCATATTTTAGTTGATTATTATAGTATCCAAACTGGTGCAATGCTCTAATAATTTTATATAATTCTTTTCCATTGATAGAACGTGGATGGTGTGAACTACTTTCATGTGAAGGTTGTTGGGCTGTTGTTTGTGGCAACCACTAGGGTTAATGTGTCACCATCTCTCATCCTGGAACTTCTGCAAAGGGTTGCTCGTGTCATTAAAGATTATTTAGGGGTTCTAAATGAAGATTCACTGCGGAAAAACTTTGTGCTTGTATATGAGTTGCTTGACGAAGTCATTGTAAGTTCTTTTTGTAGGAAACTTTTCAGTGTTATATTCCTTCTATTTAAAAGGCTTGCTGCTCTTAACCAACTACCAAGGGATTATTACATGATGGCTTAGCTGAAGAAGTCAATATTAGTTTACAATAGATTGCATTTTAGAATCTATCTGTGCATTAGAAGTTTTCACATTTCTCTCTAATGAAATATGCTAGGCTTTTTTTTTTTTTTAACTCTGGTGAATATTTTACTTTAATTGTGCATTGTTCTTCTGAAAAGATTTACAAGATCCCACTACTTTTTTTTTTTGCTAGGACTTTGGGTATGTGCAAACAACATCTACTGAAGTTTTGAAGTCTTACATATTTAATGAGCCAATTGTGGTTGATGCTGCACGTTTGCAACCTCTTGGCCCTGCTGCCATCTTTATGGTATGATCAGGTTACCTAATTATCAACCCTTGTATAAATGGTACTCTCTTGTTTTATCAACATACACATATGAAGCAATTTATTTTTCAAATTTGGATGCATGCAGCAAGGAACAAAAAGAATGCCTGGGACTGCAGTTACAAAGTCCGTTCTAGCAAATGAGCCTGGAGGTCGGAAGAGAGAGGAAATTTTTGTGGATATAATTGAGAAAATCAGTGTCACATTTAGCTCTAGTGTGAGTAACTGCAATTTTTTAATTTGGATCCAACAATTTAAAGTGTGCAAATTTCTAGTTGCTAGACATTTTATAATCTAATACTAGTACATAAAGCCGCTGGTTGGGTTGGTGTCATACCAACTGGGTCTCATTAAATTTTTGTGATTAGTTTAATATTATCTCTTTTTTTTAACTTTTTTTTACCTGTTTATTCACATTACCTTTCTGTTCTTTCTCTCCCCATTAAGTTCAAAGTTCATTTACTCTCTCTCTCTCTCTCTCTTCAGTTGTTTATTGCAGGTAATGATTTTTTTTAAACAAAAAGTTTACAGTCCACACACGTGCACACATGTTCCCATGATATAGTGCATAATTGAATGAACCAATGTAACTAATTCAATGATGTTTTAAACAGGGATATATATTGACTTCCGAGATTGATGGCACTATTCAAATGAAAAGTTATCTGACAGGAAATCCAGAAATTCGATTAGCTCTTAATGAAGACCTGAGCATAGGAAGAGGAGGGGGATCTGTCTATGGTACTGCCTTCTCAAATTCCTAGTGCTTATTTCATTTTGAGAATTGTCTTAACATAGAGGTGCTCCCTTCAAGTTTTTCATTGCAAATAGTTAACTGATATGTGGCAAAGTATAATTTTTTAATAATCGCTATTGCCATTTATTATAATTGTTTTTTGGTTCATGAAGTTATTCTTTTAAGGTTGTTTCCACAGGATTATTGTATATGATATTCAGCCGTGATTCTAAACTTGTTCCAACTTGCAACTATTGTCTTTGATGTGAATGTTCTTGTTAATATTGGTTTAACCTACTTTGTGTATCTACCTTTCACCCTATATTTCAAACCAATGATTTGTCATTCTACTGGGTCTACTTGTTGTGGCAGATTATAGGAGTTCATCTGGTGCAGGGGCAGTGATACTTGATGATTGTAATTTTCATGAATCAGTGCGTCTTGACAGTTTTGATATGGACAGGACTCTGGCACTGGTGAGTGAAATTTATATGATTGCAGCCGGAAGGTTGTGCAGAGATTGAAGAGACTTAAATCTCTTCACATTATTTGAGTACATTTTTCATTCTGCTATCATCTTTCAGATACCACCAGATGGTGAATTTCCTGTCATGAACTACCGAATGACACAGGAATTCAAGCCTCCATTTCGTATTAACTGTTTAATTGAAGAAGCAGGACACCTTAAGGTGAGCTTGTCTTTTTTGACTTCCATGCATCATGATGGTTTCATTATATGCTTTTTCCCATTTTCCCTAAGCATGTAATATTTCCTAAAATAATAGTAAGATTAAAAGAACTTAGTTCATATATAATTAATTCATTTAGTTCTAGAATAATTTGAAATTCTTGAGCATTTATCCCTGATTCAATTATTTACGCTTTGCTATTGAAATTTTAGGCTGAAGTGAGTCTTAAAGTACGTGCAGAGTTCCCTTCAGACATTGTTGCAAACACAATTGTTGTACAGATGCCACTTCCTAACTATACTACCAGGTATTTTCCTTTTCCCCAGTCACTATCTTTATATGGTGGGATAAACAGATCTAATTTCTGTGGATTACATCTTTTTTACTTGGTATTTTCAGAGTTAGTTTTGAGTTGGAACCTGGAGCTGTTGGCCAAAGAACAGATTTCAAAGAAGCAAACAAGAAACTTGAATGGGGTTTAAAGAAGGTATAATTTTTTTACAGATGCTTTGAGAAGGTTTCACCATCAAATATTCAAGGGTTGCATTTTCCCTTTTGATAGAATCTTCATTTTATAATGCTTGACAGATTGTTGGTGGATCTGAACATACACTTCGTGCAAAGCTGACATTTTCACAGGAATCACATGGTATGCATTATCCATAATATATATTTTCAAAAAGAATCCTTTTTCTAAATTTTTTCTTTCTCAATGTGATAAGTTCAAAATTTTCATTGATGAAATATTTATGGTTTAATTCAGCAAACATCACCAAGGAAGCTGGACCAGTTAGCATGACTTTCACAATACCGATGTATAATGTTTCAAGGCTTCAGGTAAAAATACTGTCTTAGTGCTAGTTGCCTCGAGAATGAGACTTTGATATTCTGGCTGATAAAAGCATAAGTTTTAACAGATCTATGATAAAAGCCTGGGATGGAAGAGGTTTAAAATGAAGAAGCAGGGCTCTAAATTAGGAATTCCTAAATATCATTTCCCTTTTTATATATATATATATATTATGCTATTGAAATATTTCCATGTCCATGCAGCAATTACTCTGAGTCTGATCGATTGTCTTCTTGACGTATATTGCCAATATGATTTCTCTTGGGATCTTGTTTAGGTTAATAACTAAGGCCCGGCACACCCCCCCTCTCTCCTTTCCCCAGCTGTTTCTCTCGCCCTCTCTAAAAGAAAAACGCACGCATGTTTATTAATGTGGTCGCTTAGATAAGGAATCACAACTCCTCTGAATAGCTATATCACCTATCATGTCTTTAGTTTTCCCATCTTGAATGCTTCAATACAATGATTTTAAGTTAACAATACAAGTGTTTTCTTTTAGTGGAAAAAGCCAACTCTCAAGCAGTTTGATAGCACAGAGGGCAAGCAGTCAAGTCTCAACAATGTTTATAAACCCTAATTGTGTTTTTTAAGTGCTTCAAAGATTCCTAATATTAATATTTCTCTCCTGATGCAGGTGAAATACTTGCAGATAGCAAAGAAATCTAGTTCCTATAATCCATTTCGATGGGTCAGATATGTCACTCAGGCCAATTCATATGTCGCTCGAATATGATAGGGTGGAATCTCCATTTTTTTTTATATGTTTCATATTTGTTGAACCCGGATGGCACTTTATTTTTCTTCACTAGATTATACATTTTTGTCGAATCACACATCTTAAAGTTGTATCATCTGGTGAAATTTATCTGAATTCTATATTAGTAATGTTGTATTGACAATCTAGTACAATTTTTTTATGGTGTATTAGAGCCGATTTGATGTTTGTGGGAAAGTTGAACAACCCTATTTTCAGAAATCCTGCAAAAATTGCATGGCATGGTCATTCTTGTGTTAGAAACCAAAACGAACGTTCCATGCTTTGGTAAAGACATGCTTGCCTTATTACCTTGTACACAGCCTTATCTGAATTTCCCAGTCATGAATCGTTACCTCCTTGTTTACAGCTGAACAACTTTCTCAAACTTCCAGGTTTCCAACTTTTCTTATGCGAGGTTTACCCACTTCAAGCGTGGAAGGGTCTCCTCTTCTCAAAGCCTGAATAGGCTCAATGGACAACGCGTTTTCCTTTGCTGAAACAAAAAAATTCAGGCTTCTTTACTGGACCCAGCCCTTACCATTTCAACAATGAGTCTTAATAGTTGGGCTTTTGTCCGCAAGTGTCGATCTGTAATTCTGGGCTTTCCATTAATCTTTTCTGCCTTTCAGGGAGCTTACCTTCATTTTGACTAGAAACAAATGCTTTAAATCTAGTAATCTAATACTTTATAGTTTTTTCCTCAAAAATAATTTTTTTAATTTCTAATTTATCCATGAAGCCATATCTTAATATATATTTTGATTAAAAAAGTATTATGGACATAATTTTTTTCAAACTTGTAACTTTCAAACACTAGTTTCAATTATATTCCAACTCATCCACAAGTCAGCTAACTTTCAAAAATATACTTAATTTGTTTATCCTTAGGAATTTTTTTCCTTTCTTTTTTTTTTTTTTCAAACGGTTGCCTTGGATCATTATTTTCCAATGTGGCTACTATGATTATTAAATTATATTATTAATAAATATAAATACTGTTTCCCGACAATTAAAGATAAGTAACCAATAGAGAGCTGCCTTTCATAGAATGTTTTTTTTTTATTTTTTAATTTTTGGTTCACGACGCTTTTGACAGAATATGGCCTACTATGGTCAAACAAAAAAAGTTTCATAGCAGCCGGGAGAAAATAATAATATAATAGTAATATGATTAAAAAAAAGTCAAAAGATAAAAAAAAAAAAAGTAGTAACCACATGGACCGGTCCACATAAATAAATTTGCTTATCAATTCAAGGAAAAGATCTAGGGTACAAAAATTAAAAAAAAAAGTGATGGATTTAAGATTTTTTTATATTTATGTATAATATATAAAAAATAGATTAATTTTTTTATTAATTTTATTAAAAAAAGAATGTTTAAAAAATTTTAAAAATATTCAGAGAAACTTTTTTTAATTCTTTCTATTTTTCAATCATTAAAATATCCGTAAACATTATACCCAAATACGTGGATCCCCCCTATGATTAAAAAAACTTCTACCGTTTAAAAAAAAAACACTTTCTTGAACTACAAAACTGTAAGACTCCATCATTTTCGAGCTTGAACTCTGATTGTTCCCTTATATTATTTATATACCCAAATTTAAGGGTCAAAATTAGTTGATCAAGTTGAAAATTTTAATATCGTTATTTTATAGCTCACCTGTGACGCCGGCAATCCTTTTTTTTTTTTTTTTTTTTTACCCCTTTCACCTTTTGGACCTTTTGTGCTAAGTTTATAGTGATTAAGTGTTGTATTTTATCTTATTTAGCTACACGAATCATTAATCCAAATTTCAACCGTTGGATCATTATTCTTAAAATTAATCTAGTTGATTCATTAGATTTTTAAATTTTGTTTAGGATGATTAATTAATTTAAAGAATTCAATAAAGATATCATTAATTTGAGGGTTGCCTTATGATTTAATCAAGATTTATTGTTTTCACAAGTTGGTTTTTACTCATCAAATTAAACAGATAGGATGCCTATTTTTTTGTTTTTATAGTACTATTTAAAAAATATTATTTTTTATTTCTTTACTTTTGCTTTAGTGATGAAATGACTAAGATGCCAAAAACAAAAAAAAAAGACCCATTGTGATTCGGCTTTTAAGTTTTAACTTTTACCTAGTTGGCTAATCTAACCTCCTTTTTCAACAAACCTCATCTAGATAGCTATTAACCTATATAATCCGTCCTGTCTTTACTCTTTGATCGGTTAATTTTTTCCTTGGGATCATAAAATGATATGGGAAAATCAGCATCTTCTCCCACCATTTTGTTCACCTTTGCACAAAATCACGATAAAACAAGGGAAAAGAAAAGCTTGCTTTGTGTTGTTTCACGTTAATGGTTAGTTGTGACTGGCAAAATTTACGTGAAGTTATGGAAGTGAAATTTATAAATTTTTTTATTAAAAATAAATAAATAAAAATTTTAATTAAATTTAAATTGATAGATTAATAAAATTTAATATAAAAATTAAAAATATTATTTATAATTTATAATTTAATTTATATTTATTTAATAATAAAAAATTTATTAATATTTTTATTAAAAATATTTATTTAATAAATATATCAAAAATTATTAATTTTTAAAAATTATGTACTTTTGATCTATATAATTAGATATTTTAATTTGCTGATTTTGATTTTCGATTATAGGTTTTATTTATTTATTTTTAATAAAAAATTTCATAAATTTCACTTATGAAATTTTATGTAAGTTTTTTTTCTAGGAATGATAATATGACCGGATAAAATTTAATTTGGTTTTTTTAAAAATTTATTATTATAAAATTTCAAATTTTGATATGAATTTAAATTGATTTTCTTTTGAAATTGATATGCTTTAAATTGAATTTTATAAATTTGATTCAATTCATTGATTTTTGAATTTTCTTTGTTCTATTTTTTTGATGTTATTTTAACATAATTTGTAATATATTTAAATATATTTAGATATAAAATAATTATTTTATTTTATAAAAATTTTAAATATATAAAATTAAAAAAATATATATAATTTGATTTGATTTGAATATTTTTAAAATTTTCACTTCTCAATCTAAACCTAATAAAAACATTTAATATCTGAATTTAAATCGAATTGAATAAAATTAAATCCAAATCAAATCGAACATAACGATATCAAATTAATTTTCGTATTTTTCTATTTTTCTTCATCTCTATTATTGGTTATGTCGGTAACATTTTGACTACCACATCATCAGTATTTATATATGACTTTAAGACATAATTACATCTTCGACTACTATAGCATCATCCATGGATAAAAATGGAGAATCAAATCAAACATACAACATTTTCTACTTAACATCTTTTTTACTTTCTCTCACTATCTTTTCTCTTTAACGTTATATATATATATATATATATATATATATATATATATATTTGACAGATTTGAGTGTTAAAACAAGTCCGTTGATAGATCTGAAACACTCTCCGATTCAAATTCATGCAAGTTCCATAATAATTAATAAAAAATTATATCAATAAGGTTCAAAATTGTATAATAATATTTTCACTATTTTTTTTAAATTATTCAAAAGAAATATGATAAATTAGAACTGAAACTTGCTGAGGCATATTTTTTTTTTTCTTTTTCACTTTATATGTGACAAACAGTCAACAGGAACTAACGTCGAACTCAAGCTTCACTTTTGGCTTTTGCTTTGTCTTAAAATCTGTTGTTTGATGCTAACATTTCCTTATCAGTATAAATCCTTTACTTTCCTTTACTGTCGCATACTTGTCTTGTTCGATTTTAGTTACTCAATTTAGCAACATCTGCTTTTTAATAAATCTTTTCATCCCTTTGTCATGCTAAAGTTATCCCATGCTTTGGACTAAAGCTTTGCCATAAAATTTCATTTCACAAACCTTACTTTATACAATGACCGCTTGCTTTATGCAAATTAATTTTCCTAAGATAATTTATCTAGTGATCCTATCACCTATGTATGCTTTTTAAGTAATTTTTTAAAATTATAATTGAAATTCGAATTCAAAATTTTCAATTCTAAAACAGATATTAATACGCTTTGTAAGGATCTTCATGAACTAGCAATAAATATCAATGGTTATTAATTTATGAAAAATGTTGAAGTGTTCAACTGTTAAAAAAAAATTGCTCATAAATGGTTATAAAATATTAATTAGTTAGAAATATCGAAATTAATGAAGAAAAAAAAAAAAAGGAAAAAGCAGCTTGAAGGATGCTTCCAACTTATAGTAACAAAATCTCACTTGCTAGGGTAAAATAATGATGATTAATTGGACCATCTAGCTTTGGAGGGGTAGCCTAACATCTCAAGGTTTCCCATACTTTTTCAAGTGGGTGCTACATATATAGCTGCATTTCCTCATCCATAAACGGGTAAGTTTCAACTAAGATTCTTGGCAATCAGTTTCAACTTGTTATGCAATCCTTGTCTTTCAACCCTAGCTGCTGCTTTTTCTTTTATTCTTTGACAAATAACTTAGCTAGCTGCCTCTGAGTTCATGGCCAGATTCATTGTTTCCATTTTGCTTTTTCCTCTTCCTCTTTAAAGAAATTACACATGTTTCTCTTATGGCGACGCATCAATTTTCACGAGTAATAGATTAAGAGGTATTGAAAAAAACCTATATACGTTTCATGTTGTAGTCCAAATTTTTACATGAAAAAAAAAATGACATGTTAGGTACGTAGTTTTCTTGCATTATACAATTATTGAGAAACCTAGATATTAAAAAAAAAATCATAGATATTAAAATTTTAAAATATTGAATATTTTATCTTAAAGATGATTATGTTGGAACTAAAATAAGTTTTGAATTCATGGAGTGTTAATAAATATTGTAAAAGTTATACCACTTCAATTGAGGCTCTTGTTGACTTTGTGATATCTAAGTGTTATTTACTATTCTTTTAATAGCATGAGGCAGGATTTTCTAATTTACTTGGGTCCACTTTGATATTTACTTGTCACATTTCTCATTGGTTTCAAAAAAAAAAAAAAAGAATATATTATGAATAGCAATCTTTCTTTGACTTTTTTGGGATGGCATAAAAACTCAAAATGTGCTTCCTAAGCAAAATGATTATGAGCCTTGAATTCACTTTGATCATGTCTCATTGTACTATTACATATAAAATAAAAAAGGAAAGGAAGACAATCATCCTTGAAAACCGCCTACCAACTTTAATATTTTAAGCACATGAGGATTGGGGAGAAAAACCACCTTCTTGTCGAAGTAAGTTGGCTGAGATTTTGAGCATTTTCACGAGAGAAGAAACGGGAGAGAGCCCCAATCTAGATTAGCTAGAAATTAGACAAAAACTTCATATAATTTGGGATTCGAATAGCTATGAGTTTTGTTACACTTTAATTAATTGATCAACGATTAAATTTTGATTAATATAATTAAGTTATCGTGTCATTCAAATAAAATATTTCGAATAATCACATCATATAATTTATTTTAAGGAAGTGATTTTTTTTTTATCAAAAGAACTCGTCTAAAATCTTATCAATAACTTATCAAAGTAATAACTTTTGGTCTATTAATATTTAATTTATTAAAATTATTGAATATAATTTATATTTATCTAGATTATTAAATACAGTTTCTATCCATTCGCATGATTTTTTTTTATAATTTTATGCAGATATTTCATCAACCATCGATTATCTCAATCAAGTTATTAATCTTTGTTTTACACAAAAGATAAAAAAAAATCGGATACATAAGATAACAGAGAACTAAGCTTATCATTCTTTGTCTAAGCTTTCTATCTCTTAAAGCTTTTCCAACACATTTCACCATCTTCACTCCCCTTATTTTCTATTATTGATTTTAGCATCGAAATGCACCTTAGACTAACAATTTCTGTATCTTTTAATCGTGCTTTTTGATTGTAAGTTACAGCTTTTTTTCCTTCCTACCTCACACTTTTTTTTTTCAATTAAGACATCTAAAAACATCATCAATAAAATTTCATTATTTTTAATTTAAATTATTTTAATTCAAGTTTTTAAATTAATTTATGAGTTTAGATTCATTTCAATGAATTTAACTGTTTTTTATTATATTTTAATATAATAAAAATAATGAACATAATCCAATTCATTTTGCGACCTTTTTGAGATAGAAATATAATAATCATAGTAAAAAAATAATAATACAGATAATGAATAAAACATTGCTCTCTCACACAAACGAAGAAAAACAAAAAAAAAAAAAAGAAAATTTTGGTAAGCCCCAAATGATAAAAATATTAGAATTAGATTAGTAAGAGTTCAAAAAAATAATAAAAGAAAAAAAAGAGAGTAAGGCATCCCCCATGACCCAAAAGAAGAACATCAAGGAGTCATTGTCAATCCAGTCGGTCGGGAGGACCCAATGGCCAAACGACTCTTCCCATCCCTCTCTGTCTCATGTGTCTCTCCTTTACTTTCCAACTTGAAGAAGAAAAATAAAGGCAAAAACAAAGGCTGAGCTAACCAATGTCCTATACTTTCCCATTTTGTCAAATTTCTTCTCTCTCTTTCTCTCTCTCTCTCTCACGTTGGATGTGTGGACCCTCCAACCAGAGGCGCCATTAGTCTTTACTTTGTTTCAAAGCTCACCTACCTTCCCCATTTATTATCCCCCCTACTATAAACAAATCCAGACGCCACCAATCTGTCTTTCCCCTGCTCTTTCTTCCTACACAACCCATCTGCCTTCCCATTCCAATCTCGTTCTTTCTCTTGTTATTTTCTTGCATTTTAAACGTTTTCCCCTTATTTTATTACAGAATCCCACATCCAAAATCTCACCAATCATACATATAGACAAAAGAAATTTATATTTTCTAAAAAAGGAAAAAAATTTTTTCCCTTCACAACATGAAAGGTGAATATGTAGAATCCAAGAATGAAAACCCCAACAACATGTTTTCAAAACTCAACCACCCTTTCTCTCATCACTTCCAACTCTCTCGCGAATCTCAACCCCCTGACTCTGATGACACCAGCCACACCACTACCCCTATCCCAAAAGACCGTTCCACCAACCACAACTCTATTCTCCCTAGTGGTGGCAGCGGTGGTGGTACTAGCGGTGGCGATGGAGCTACTATTGAAGTCATTCGTAGACCAAGAGGTCGTCCTCCAGGCTCCAAAAATAAGCTCAAACCACCCGTCATCATCGCTCGCGAACCCGACCCCTCCATGAGTCCTTACATTCTCGAAATCCCTGGTGGAAACGACGTTGTCGAAGCTATCTCCCGCTTCTCTCATCGCAAAAACATTGGAATCTGCGTGCTTACAGGATCTGGAACCGTTTCCAATGTAACTCTCCGTCAACCTTCAACAACTCCAGGAGCTACCATAACTTTCCATGGTAGATTCGACATCTTATCCCTCTCCGCCACGTTTCTACCTCAAACGGCATCGTGTCACGTGCCCAACACTTTCTCCATCTCTTTAGCGGGTCCTCAAGGGCAGATCGTTGGAGGGTTCGTTACTGGCTCCTTGGCAGCAGCTGGCACCGTGTTTATAGTGGCTGCTACGTTTAACAACCCTTCGTATCATCGGTTACCAATAGAAGAAGAAGCGAGGAATACGGTGTCATCTGGCGGTGGTGGTGGTGAAGGACAGTCGCCACCGTTGTCTGGTGGTGGTGGAGATAGTGGTCACGGTGTTGGGGCAGATTCTTGTGGGGTTTCGATGTATAGTTGTCATTTAGGTGGTTCAGATGTAATTTGGGCTCCAACTGCTAGACCACCACCGCCTTACTAATGAGTTCAAAGTTTTAGCTTTCTCAGCTTTTTTTTTTTTTCTTATTTTTTTTATTTTCTTCTTTGGGGAGCACTGTGAATAAATGCAGTTCAGGTGATCTTATTTTTCTTTCTTTCTTTTACGGTTATGTAGTGTGTCATTTCATCATAATATGATCATTAGTTTACCTTTGTTTTTAATTTTTTTAATTAATCTTTTATATACGATCAGTTGTTGTTCTTCTATGTTCTTTTCTTCTGGAGAAAATGTGTTAAAAAACCTGAAAGCTTTGGAGAAGCTGAAAAAGCAAAGTCATTGGCTTTGACTGAGCCTCTAATCAGACCCTGGAAAATCTTCTTTAATCAGGGTGTGGGTTGTCGAAATTGTCATACGTCAAAATAAACTTTCTTCTGGTTAAACTGGGTTTTTGCCTTTTTTTTTTTCTGTTCATGACATGTTTAGAATTTAGATATTTGACAGATTCTTTGCTTTTTTAATTATCTGGTGGCAAATGGGAGAGGTGAGCTGAGCTTTAATTTGAAGTTTGTAACTGATCATGCATATCTCTGCACCCTTCTGCAAGCAGCTGCACCACTGGCTGAAGATAATGCTGATAGTGGCTAGGGTTATGCGTGCCAGTTTTCTTTTCAGTGCTAATAGAGAAAAAGAAGAAAAGAAATAAGAGTTTGTGTTTGCTTTTATCCAATACGTATTCTTTAAAGCTCTTACGGTCTCTTGCCCTACTTGTGTAGTTTTTTTTTCTTATATTTTTTTTTCCATTCGTTCTTTCTTATCTATCCATGTACTTTGGTTTGTCTCTTTCCAATTTCTTTGATGGGAAAAAAGAAGACAATGTTGACAGCAAAGGCCTAGGGGATGGCATTTGGGGTTTGGGATGGAGGACTCATTGAATACCTCTCCATATATAAATAAATCTTTGATATTTAAGCTGCTGCTGCTTCTGCTGCCTGCTGGGTACCGCAAACTGCCTTCTCACCCTAATGAGTTAAATGACACTTGTGCTTTCCTCTGACTGGTCATCTTTCATGGAGATAAAGACACTGATTGCCTGATCCTGTCAGTGTTTTGTTTCCATTTTCTTTTTACTCTCCCTTTCTTCAAAGATGGGTTTTTTTTTTGTTATTATTGTTGGCCTTTTGGGGTTTTTATTTTGTTTTAAATTTAATGTTCCTTCGATTTAGCATTAATTGTTTATTTTTAGGTTTTCCTAACAAGAAGTAAGTACTGCGTTGTCTACAATTTTATTTCTTGCTCTCCTTGTTACATTCAATTTCATCAATCATCTTTTCATGATTTAGGACAGAAAGAATAATAAAGAAAATTTTATTAAAAAAAATAAAGGACATAAATTCCATCTTTCACAAGTTATCATAGATTAAAAAAAAGAAAGAAAAGAAGACAGGCTATCATATTATACTACTAACTCAATAAGGTTTCGTTTAGATAAATGATAAAATTTATTATAATTACGATTGAAAAAAATTATTATAATTATAATTAAAAAAATTTTATATTAAATAAATTTTATTAAAATTAATATTTGAATTTAGTTAAAATATAGTGAGTTCAATTACATAACATCAAATATAAGATTAAATCTAAATAGACACTAAACTCATTCATTTGCTAAGAATATTCCTCACTTTTATGTCTCCCTTGTGTTTTTTTTTAAAATATTTTTCTTATAACTTTTTTTTTCCTCTTGTCAAGTGCCTCAATCCTTCACAGAGAAAGAGAGAGAATAGAGAAGAATTCAATGACTGGACAGTTAAAAGACATTAATTAGGAGTTCAGTTGCTCTACTTTCTAACCAAAAAAAAAAAAAAGAAAAAGCAAAGAAATATTGCATGCTTCAACATCTTTCTTTTGCATAGAATTCAGATCACATTCCAACATCTTGTCAAAAAAACATATTTTATAAGGTATATTATATGATCATCATTTTTAACAATGCTGTTTTTCTCACCACTACTTTTTTTTTATGGTCATGAAAAATGGGCATTTGAATATTATATTTAGTTTCTAGTTGGGATTAATTTAAATGGTTATAATTATCCTTTTGTTTCTCTTTTTAAACAAACAAAAGAAAAATAGGAAGAAGAGGAAATGGGGGGTTTATGGATTGTGGTTTGAATTGATGAAGATGTTGAGTAATTTCAACTTTCAAAGAAGGGGGTTGTTTCAATTAACCTACCTTTTCTTGCTATTGCTGACATGGTCCATTAATGTCATTAGTGATGCACTTTCATTAATGCTATACTACTAATCTTAACAGCTCCAGCAAGTTTGCCTCCTATTTTGTGCACTACTCCCTTATCAAATTCAAGAAATAATAATCAAACATCAAACGGAATGCGCAAATGAAAATTTTGGATGTTGAGGCCTAATCCTTTCGAAATTTCTTTAATGAAAGTTTATTTGAATGATCGAAGAAAAACAAAAATCTTTTTTGTCACATCATAATATCATTTTGGAATTAACAATGATGTGATAAAAGAATTTTTTTACCGTGATCACTTAAACGAAACAAATGAAGCAAAAGTGGTGGCCATTGCCCTAAAGCTGACCAGAAAGAAACTAAACAGTGTTGTTTGTTTCTCTTCCAAGTTGGCTGGTAAGGAAAAATAAAAGGCAGTCAATCAAATCCTTCATAACCTGGCGCGTCTTTCTTTGACCATTCTTTTACATTGATTCCACGCTTTCTCCTCCATGCTCTTTGGTTATGATTATTATCATAAAATCATGTTTATTTTCTTCTTCTCCAATACGACAAAACGGTCTTTTGACGACTGTAATGTGACCCTTGAATGGTGAAGCTACTTCTCTGAATTCTCGGACATTTTTTCCTAAGAAAAGTTCATCTTTACTCCATGCCTGAACTTTCATCATTTTACCCAGTTGTTCAGATTTGATATGGTTTGCATTCTGTCGGGATCTTATGCAGTGTAATAAGATTTGTAAAATCTAAATTGTCTGGCTACTTTATTCAATCTTAAGGCAATTAAACATATTGGCATGTGTGTTGATTGCCAATTTCAGTCAGGTTTGAACCAGTGATAATATCTGCAGGTTCCTGATTTTGTATCGCAATAAAAACAGTTGGGGCCAAATTGACTCTAAGTGGCTGTCCCAGCTAGCGCCACCATTCTGAAGCTTAAACCTTTCTTTTCCTTTATAGGCCCCAATGAACCAAGCTGGCTTTATATTATTGGGGTATGCAAAAAAGGGGTTTGGCCTGATGTATTATTTTATAGATTGGGTTAGATAACTAAATTATTCATTAGTTATTTGACTATTTTCAGTACAGTCAGCACTCAGCAATAGTATATGCTGACTCACAAGAGTACAGATTTTTCCAAGTTCAGAACAAATCCACTACGTGGTTTCCATGGCCTTTTAAACGTGTTTGGTAATGGGGAAAGTGAGTTTTAGACATGGACCAATGTGAACAAATCCAATACAATATGAACCTAGAAGCACAGTCTATCTTTCTAGCTCTAGTTTTAGGTAATTAGAGTTAAAGGATTCAATCCTAGAGGAGGAAAATAATGGTAATGTAAAGATCCCTTTTTGTAATTTTGATTGCAGATCAATCATCAGAAGAGGGATTCTGGAACATAATAATCACATAGATCAAATAGAGACTATCGTGAATTGAAAAAGACGCACAAATCAGCTTTGCTACGTTGCTAAGTTTGTTTAGAGGCAAAGAACAAGACAGGCACTACCATTGTCTTTCAGCCGAAAAGAGGACCTTTTTTTTTTTTTTTGACGCAGATCATATAGATGGATGACAAAGATCTTTAGACAACCACCCAACATTCGTTGTCTGTTCGACATCTCCGAAACAAAAGGGATTCAAAGTGCACGGGGCGGCGGTGAACTTTTCTGGTTATCGAAAAAGCAATGTAAAAACCAAATAAAAAGCATGCAAAACCTTGCTATGGATGCATGATTAAATTAAACACTGTCGTGTGAACATGAATTTGTAAAAGAAGGCATGGACGAGGCAATGAAGAAATTTGTGCAATAGCCCATTTCGATCTGATCTTTCTCTCTTAACAAATTG
The DNA here is from genome assembly GCF_002303985.1 of Durio zibethinus. The sequence goes on from NW_019167826.1 coordinate 3,531,281, forward strand.
GGGCTGGAGGGGTTCCCATGCTAGCTCCAAGCTGCTATATAAAGTTTCATTGAAGGCAGACTTGTTTAAGAGATACAAGTAAATTGATACTTGATAACATGCACGCATGCATGCTTGGCAGAGTGACTTCTCGATGGCAGACTTCTGCTAGCTTTCAATGCCAGCCAGAAGAAGCTACAATCCCACTTGCATCGCTTTGTTTTATTGCTTCTTGATCAATAATGTAAAAACATTTCCAGGCACGCAACGTGCCAGATCGATGACAATAAGCCTAGAGCATTAATTTGGACTAAAACAAGTTCTCTTTGAAGATGATACAGCTATTCTAAATCTGCTTTCAAAGACCAATTCTTTCATTCTTTTTTATCCTTCGTGCATAACTTCGAATTTTCACTAGAGCCATGTTTCACTGACAAGCCACCAACTCTGGACGCAAATTTTTCTTCAAATTAGTTGCCAAAGTTAACCCAAAATATTTGACTTTCAATTACCGTCGAATGCATAAACAACACACACCACACACATTTGTCCTGATCTCTCCAGTAAGCTTTTTGAAGACCCCCAGATGGAGACGTGACAAAATTAAAACGGACAAATGATATGATCTCTAGAGATGCTATATGACTCATTTCATACTAAAGATTTTAGGAAATTAAAGTTGACAATGTGGTTTTGTCTGTTTTAATTGTACGATTTAACAACTTTTGACTTTAATAGATCTTTGCATCATAAAATTATTGAGAAAATTATTCAATACCTTAACAATCAAGCAATCTCTTTTAATTATGATGTGTTTCTCTCATTTGCCTCATATTTGGATTGAAGGGAAAAAAAATGAAAAAGAGGGAAAAGAAAGTAAGAGAAAAAAGATTTAGGGTGGAGGGAGTCTATGAGGAAATCTACATGCTATACAAAACTTATTCTAGAAATCTATATAGATTTAGGTATCGTATAAAAAGTATGATTTGATAATCTAAAGTTTCAAAAATGGAGGATTTGGCTGATAACATCTTTAATTGTATCAATTTATTTATGGACCGACTGACTCGATGAAAAATCCTTTATTTTTGGACATCATAAAAAAAATGGAAAGACAAGGGACCGGAAGCATATATTCACCGACTTCTTTCCACTTCCACTTCCTCTCCCAATTCCCACGTCCAAATACAGCCTTAAGATTTTATTCCATATTCACTCCTTCCGAAGCTCTTTTTCTTACCCAATCTCAAGGATGAGATGGGCGAAATTTTAGTCCATGTTTTCTGCATCAATAAAATTCAAATTCTTTGACCAAACAATTGTTTTTTTTTTTTGCATACATCGATCTCTTAGCTTTGAGTGAAACGCGACACCCCATTACTCAACTTGTCCTTTCTGTCTCATTTTAACTTCAATTAATTTTTTTTTTCTTGTAATGGATGGTCAGTAACAAATAAAGTAGTACAAGTAAAGTGAAACAAGATGTACATCTGAGTAGTTCCAGTAGACGGTTGTTGGTGGATGCGGTCAGGGCAGGCATCTTTGGAGGAAAATTACACGCGTACGGTCGGATAGGCCTTCATTTATGAAGTCGACAGATGTGTTGAAATGAATATTACAATGTTGGGCTCCCTCTCCGAAAGTCTTGCTCCTGACCCAGACATGGACTAGAATTGGAAGACTTAGTCATGGAGTTTGTTTGATGGAAAAGCAGTGCCTGTTTAGGGAGATATTTGCCGCCTTAGTGGACCTGGATGGACCAGTCTAGTGCTGTCCTACGTGGGTTGTTGATGTCTTCTTTTGCTTTTGTAATTTGGCCACTTGCTTCTTCCTATTTCAATTTTCAATCCATTTTCGACATACTCAACACAGTGCTTTTCTGTTTTAGCTGTGATTTGGGACCAAATAAGGCCTTGGTAACTACAAGAGAAGTTTTCATTTCTTGTAATGAAAGTCGTTTTTTGTTTGGTCTGAAGTAAAGGCGAAAGGCTAGTTCAGGCAATGTCTTTCTGTATAATACTTTTATTATCAAGAGAATCGATAAGATAATGGACAAAATGGTGATGGCTGCTTTCTTTAAACAAAGCCAGCTAGCTACAAAGAGTACTATTACATACAACCCCTCCTTAATCTTATTTACTTACTCTTAACTCCAATGCCTCTTAATAAAATTTTTAATCCGTTCTTTCCCTCGTTGAATTTCTAAAAGATGGATCATTTAAAGGGTTAACCCCTCCTAATCTCTCTGAGTCAGTTTCCTTACAGCTGCTGCTGCTGCTGCTACTACTACTACCGATCTTTCTAGACTGTTTACTCCAGTCAGAGTGGAAAAAAAGATCATTTCCCTTACCTTCCCCATTCATCTGCCTGCTTCTCCCACTGGGTTGTCTGTCCAAAAGAACAACGTTCTCTGTAGCTGAATCGGTATAATCCATTTGAGAGGTGCAGATTTCAGGCGATTCTGAACCAGATCGGTCTAAATCAACAACGGGTGAATGCCTCGAGTAAAGGGGAGAAGACGAGGTAGATGAAGAAGCATTGGAATCAGAACTCCTCCAGGGGCTGCTCCAACCACGTATTGAATCACCAAATACAGAATCCAATAACTCATCAGCGCAGGTAGAATCTTGTGTGCTATCCGTACAGCTGGAACCTTCATCAGAGTAGCCGCTAAAATGAGAACTATCACTTGACGAGTCCTCTAAAATCCTTTGCAGCTGATTGTATTTTAAATAAAAAGATTCAATGCTCCCTGGAATATCTGGATGAATTGAACTGGGGTAGAATTCATCCATACTAGAATGTGCCGAAGAACTTGACTTCGGATGATTCTTTGAATTGACCCTCAATGGAATGGCCTTATTTCTACTCCTTATCAATCTTGGGACCCTGGGTGAGCACCTGCAGGTTAATTAGTTTGTCAAATCACCACAGCAATGACAGCATACAGATTTTAATACCAAAAAGGGCAACTGAGTTTCTTTACCTTGCATAAAGAAGCATGTATGCCCCTTTTGTTAGAACTCTTTCAAGTTCCGTGGAAGTGACCTGCCAAATTATCACCAACCCAAAAAACTTAAGAAATTATTTAACATAATTAAAATGTTAACAGTAATGTGTAACATGAAGACAAAACAAGAGGAGGGGAAATGAGTTAATAATTCCAAAGATATACAAGTGGTATTGCGCCAGGCACTCATGCTGAAGATGGTCAATTCAACGAATAGAGTATTGTTTGAGTATTAATGCTGAACATTTTAACATAATTAAAATGTTATAGTAATGTGGAAAATGGGTTGATAATTCCAAAGTCAATTTTAAACCTGGCCATTGCTAAATCTCACAAAAAATTCATAGGTCTGAGATGCTATCTAATATGCCTCCAAATTTAATATCAGAAAAAAATGCTAAGTGGAATATTTTTTAAATTTTCCACTACATTTAAAACTGAAGACATAAATGAATTACCACAATTAACAAAAGTCCAATTCAATCTAGAATCAAAAGGAAAACACAAAGCCTCCTTGGCAAATTTCCAAATAAGAGGGAGTGTCTTCTTATGTCTCCTATTAAACAGGAATTTTAAGTGATCCAATGCAAAGCATTTAAAAGAATCGTTGATTATTACTAACAAGGCACCATCAGCTAAACATTAAATATGGAAAAAAAAAAATTTTAACATTCAAGTAAGGGGAGCAAAACCAGAACAACATTATACAAAAGTTAATGGTTTGGTTGGGTATGTAATCAAAATATAATGTAGATGAAAATATAGATTGAGGAAAGTTACATGCAGTAAACAAATAAATGGTTAACTACACAGATGATAATTGTACAAAACATACCATGCTGTCATCAATTTTGAACCACTTGTTTTGAACATTTTTAACATAGCACACGTAGTGACCCGAAAATGCAGCATTCATAATATCCAAGTGGACCACCACCCCATAGAGCCTGTATATGGGTGATTTATCACTTGTCCCACTCATATATGGTGCCAAGTTCAAGATCTCAGGGAATCGAATTGCTTTGTTAACCTTTCCGAATTTACCAGACTGCAAAATGGTACACACTTAAGCTGTAAGAATCTACAAAGAACAAAGAGGAAAACAGCATTCTTTATTGAAAGGTGTACCTGAAATCGCTTCAAAGCAATTGTAAGGACATTTGGAGCCTCTAATATTGTCAACTTCTTTTTTGCCTTCTCGTATGATTTGCATCTGAACAAAACAAGGACTGACAAAGTGAGCAAACCTCTTAACAACTGACGCCTTCCAGCAAATAGAGAATTTAGTTGAGGAATTGCAACCATACAGACTATATCACTACACACAGTAACACCATCAATGTCAACAAGCACAAAACTCAACAAGAATAAAAAGATATGTTTTTGGTAAAATAAAATCAATCATCAGAGTAGTTTTATGCCACTTACTACTTAAGTACTTATTAATCTGTGATGAAACACAGCTTTTATGACAAGCAATTATAATTTCATTGAAAATGTTCTGTTAAATTTGTTTATTTTGCAGTACACACAACTGTATAAAACAAAGATTTCAAGTTTCAACTATCAATGAAAATTTTGCTAAGAGAAAAGGAGAAACTATGACTGAATATAATAGCCACCTTTGCGTGATCACATGACACAGCAGACAAAATAATGTAATAAGACATACTAAACTGTCATAGCCTCCAAAAGTTGGGGAAATTTTGTTTTTCCAGAAGCATCAAAATAAGGACGAGCTTCTTTGAAGAAGTAAGCAATTTATAGAAACAAAAACCAGACTTCCAACAAGTTAAAAGCCCAAGTCAAAGAACAAGAAAATAATGGATTTGATTTGAGTGTCTATCCTCCCATCAGTTTAAGATTGAAGGAGAGAATTTCTCCAAAAGTTAAATTGTCCAAAACTATCCAAACTGAAAGACAGGTCAACAAATAAAAAAACTACCACATTTTGAAAATAGAGCTATCTCTATAAAAGTTCACAGTCAACTCTCTTTGCATGATAAAAATATCGATACAATATCTAAAGATTTTTTTGAAAAAAAAAATATAACCAAACCAACCTGCTACATTGGTACTTATTTTCTCCATCCAAAATCTCAGTCCCTGTAAACCGCCGTAGTGCCTCTTCCAGGGTTCCTATGTCTCCTTCAATCTCAACCGTAAGATCCATCATTCTTTCATGACGTTCAGACTTGCCTTGACACTTCATGCACTTTATCTGCAGACAATAGTAACAAGTTTACATGCATCATTGGCATTTTAACATAGAACTCTTCATGCAGTTAAGACATCTGGTGCATAAACAGAGAGAGAGAAGAAAGATGCAGCCAGAAAATAGATTGGTCTTAAACTATTACCTTTGACCAAAGGTAGCCTCCAAAAGTTAGGTCTATTAAAGTCATTTCCTCTTTTGAACAACCTGATGAATCCATCCTGGCTTCTGTAAGACAAACAGATTGCATCGCATCGATAGCATACCTGTCAAATATAATTCATCAATAAATTACTGCAACACTATTAAAAGAATTACTCGTTTCTCATGAAGAAAACATTATTAAAAGGTTCAAGCATTAAACATTTGCAAACGTAGCTCACCTTAAAAATTCATGTGCATCTTCCTCTTTCCCATTAACAAGTTGACCACCAATATTTTGAAGTTGGGACAGTATTCTTATAGGGGAATGCGGAGATTTTCCATCCTTAGCCTTCAAAATTAGATTTTCGAACTCACAGGTGAAACACCATTCTTTCTTGGCACCTGATAAAGTAATTTATAGTAAGAGTCATCCAACATGCTACCTCAGAACACAAAACGTAAATAATTCCAGTTTGGAAATGTTACAGGGACATACATGTTTTAGAATGGAGCCCCTGAAGAAAGTAAGCAGTCAGAGGGGGAGTGAATGTCAAGCATTGGAGGACAGCATTGGCATAACAGCTATGCAAAGTAAATTTCAGATTAGCAACAGAAAGAGAGAAACCTTACAGGGAATAAAATAGTCAAATAAAAACCTATCCAAAGTCCCACAGAACTTAAAAGGTGAAAACTTAAAACTTAAACCTCTGAGAAATGTTCTAAACCAGCAGATATCATCCGCACAAATGGTTTAAACCCAAGGAACATGGGCAATTCAAATGACTGTAACTAGCACTATCTCTGGCTCTTTCTCTATAATATACTCACATCTAAGTATCAGAACCAAGCATAATGTTCAATATTCAACTGTTCAAAGAAAGGGCTTGTGCAACACAAGGGATAACAGCTAGGGCCAGTGATTGTCAAATTGTCAATTGAGTTTAATTCAACAATGAAGATTCTTCACCAAGCAATAAAACAAACAAAGCTTAAGAAATGATACCATGACAAACAAAGGGCCAAGGGATTTTGATTTGTGGTCACCATTTTTCAGTGCAAAAGATTCACAATAAATCATGTCGACTGACAACAATCAGTAAAAAGGAACAAAATAAAATCTATTTTCAGTTTGAATCAATTAAAGAGCTTCTATATATGATCTGTGTTATTGAAGATGCAAAAAAAAAAATGTAAATGAACAAAATAATATAAGACAAGCAGAAAAACTCATTATGCTGTACTAGTTTTTCCATAACCGTTCACCATAATAAAAAACCAATCTTATATTACCTGTTCCCACAGTTCACAAGGCCAAATGGTTGCAGTTCCACCTTGTTCCAACTATAAAGCTTGACAAACAATTCATAAGGAAAAAGTCCCTGCAAAGACAGAAAATTTAATTAAAAGCTAATACACTAGAGGCTAAACTAGTACAGTTAAAAAGAAAAGTAACTTCAACCAGACCTTATCATTATATTTTCCAGCAACCTCATTACCAACCCCAAATGGATAGTGTTTGGGCAATTTAGATCCTCTGAATTGATCAACAACTTTCCACATAGAGGTTTTTAATCCATGCCTACCATTAGAAGAACAACTTGAAACCTGAGGTAATGTAGCAGCATTTGCATGAAAACCATCAATTTTTCCAGATTTCACACTAGGAACAGCATGCACTCTGGCACGGGATGAATAAGCATCAGAAGTTTTTAATGGATGAGAAGCATTGCTAGGTCCATTAATGACAACGCTAGAGCCAGACTTTTCAGAACATGAAGATGACAAGCTACTGACTGATGGAACATCTGTATTAATAGCTTCTTTGGGTTTTGGGACATGTGAAATATTTCTAGACCCATGCTCCACATGGTTAGGCCATTCAGAACTTGAGGATGGAGAGTTGTTGACCTTTGAAGCATCTAAAACAACATTTTCTGACAAAGCTACCCCATCAGAAAGCTTTGTATGCCCCAAAGCATCCTGAGAAGCATCATCTAATTTGTCAGTTTTCACTTTGGAGCCTAGTGGATGAGCGGAAGAAGCACTTCTGGACAAGTTAAATGAAAAATGTAAGGGAGATCCAGAGTCAAGTAAGGCACTTTTACCGCCTTCTTTCAGACTAGACTGAAAAGACTCATTGTCAGCATCAATTGTAGATGCAACTGATTCCAGAGTTCTGCCCCAGAAACCAGAAGATAACATACCACCCTCGGCAATTGAGCCCTCACATGTACCACTAATGCCAAAACCTGAAGAATTAGTTGCTCTGCACTGGCTCTTTCCACTTTGATCAGGCTTCATCTGATTTAATTTATTTAATTTAGAAACTTTATCAACAGAATCAACCAACCTAGCAAATTTGGGGGATGATGGATTGGTTTGATCCACATTGTTGACACCAGAAGCAGTCGACAACGTGTCAAGTTTACCATCAGCAGATGCGGATCTATCCAATTTATCAGGCTCATTTGAACTAATGCTCTCACACACAGAAACTTCATCAGATGATTCACTACCAGCTGCAGAAGAAGAAAATCCAGAAAATGAAGCACTGGAAGACTCTGAGGCATAGTTCGTTCCTTCCCCATCAGCATGGAACTCAACCTTTATATCATCATCCTTCGCATTTAAAACCACAGAAGAGCTAGTGGAACTAGAGGATGCAGGTTCTGTGGAGGAGGTTCCAGTTGGCTTCATATGTTTCTTTTCTTTGATCTCATATCTGTCTCCATATTGGGCTTGCTCTATCACCTTCTGACCAGAATCACTTCCCTCATCAAGATTCAGGTCTGTGGCAGTGGCAGAAGGATGGCATTCTTCCTTGTGACCTTGCCGCCAGTGAATAATTTGACACTTAGCAGAACTAAAACATCCAAAATTTTACATCAATAAAATACCTTTAAAAGACAATTCCATAAAAACAACTGTCAGCAGAAAATAATGCTCAATACAGCCATAATTTACTATCTATGTCCCATAAAATCAGGTCCTAAGAATTACAATAACATGGTAGGGAAAAGCTAAACTATTGTCTCCATTCATTAGAGTGGTATTCTTTTTTTTTTTCTTTTTTCTGATCAAATGAACCACATTTTAAATATTTGAAATGTATTTAGCTAACATACACCACATCAACTCCTAAGCTGAATAGCCAAAATAAAAAACTCCTAAACTGCAAACAAGATAGGACACAGAAAAGATCATCTTCAAGAGGAACAGTTTAAAGCTTTCTAACATCCCATATTTGTAACATATAGATAGGAGGCTTATACACGGCATATACAAACTGATACATTTGCTTAAATTCAGCACAACCATCCATCAAATTATTGAAGTTTTTTAAGACAAATTCCAAACTCCCCATACATGATATATTGTGGGTGTTGAATCTATAATGTAATTATCACCAACAAAGTCTGTTAAATTGCTTCATTTCTCATTTCATAAACACACACCTTGTACCGATAAATTAAATGTCTATTCACGTTCATACAGATTATGGAATAATTAAATTAGACCACACATTGCCCTGAGCTAATGGAAGCACTTCTCCAACCAAATATTCTTCAATATTCAAGATATTATTGTCAAATAAAGAATCAGATTCATCTCAAATACTGTTCAAACTAAATGCCCTAAACAAATCCTCAATAATTCTCAAAAAATTAAAACATTAACCAGAAATTAACAAATTTACGTACCAATATCGAACGGCTTTACAGCGGGCACACCGCGTAGTAGTAGGACAATAGCAAACAGCGCATTGGTAATAGTTCCGTGAAATGGAAACAGCACCGTATCCAAGCGAGGCCTCAAGCTCAGCCCTAGCGTCCTCCTCCGAGGCCAAAATCAAAAGCCTCTTGATCTCCGCTTGCCTGGCTACAGAGAGCCGCCATTTCCGCCTAATGAAAAAGCCGATCAGAGGAAGAACAAAGGAGACCACAAGGACCAGGCTCGAGAACCCTAGATCCCCGGCAAGAAGCATTTATCTTGCACCCAATAGGCATCCAACGGAATCGGCAAACCCTAGCCCCTAATCTCACCACTACACATAGATTCCAACGACGTCGTCTTGACGGTCGCTCTGGCGAGGGGAACAAACTCCGGCCGTTGATCATGCAATCGTAGTCGTTGATTTGGACTAAAACAAAGTCGTTGAACTGCCCGTTATCTCGAAAATGAAATAATTGAGAACTTTATTAACGAAAATTAAACAAATCTAAAAGGAACTGACAGTGAGAGAAGAAAGTTGATATTGCTTCAGCTCGCGGATTTCGGACAACGAAAATTTTTCTGCTTTTCAAGATCGAGATCTTAGGAATAAAAAAAAAAAAAAACAGAGAGACATAAAAGGAATATACTATTACAAAGGGCCATTAAATTAGCATTTAAATATTGAATATTATTTTTTTATTTATAAAATTTTCGATACGTTATTAGAAAGGGACATTTGATGGTTGAGGAAAGGAACTTTGTTTTCTGGCACCGAGAAGCGTGAATTCTTTGATCATCAAATATTCGACAGCGAATTATTTATATTGTAATTAATTATTATAATTTAAAATTACATGTAATTTATTAAAATTTTATACAAATTTATATTTACAAATGATAAATTTTTTATATTTTATTTGATCGAAATGATGAAAAAATAAAAAAATAAAAAACTTATTACATGATTAAATTTCAAATAAAAAATATTATAAATATTAAAATTTATAAATTTTTTATCATCGCTTATAATTATATAATATTATATTAAAAAATTATAAATCAAACACTCTTTTAATATTCGGTTTCAGGTGGGGGCCACGGGCCGTTTTAAGTTCCCGTTGGAGTTAACATTCCTATTTTATTACTGTCGATTTTGTTTTCGGGTATTGAGGGTTGTTTTCGTGATGGACACTGCGTTGGACGGTTGCTGTGATGCCAGGGATCGGACGGTGGAGATTTGTTTTGATTCGGTGGGTGGGTGCAGAGCTGATTTGATGGCTCACTCACCATTTCGCAAATTAACAATTTTTTTTTTGTTTTTAGTATTTGAGTTTTCCACAGGTGGAAATAAACGATTCTACAAGCAATTGCTTTCTCAGGAATTTAATTAGGAGAAAGATGACAAACTCCTTTTTTTTTTTTTTTTTTTTAGTTTTTTATGATAAGAGGCTATGACTTTTAATAAATTGGATTACCGTTTTCATAATTTAACTATAATTATGATTATGTTATGAGACCAACTTTAATTTATTTTATAACCCAGATCAAAAAAAATTTTTAAATGATTTTAAAATATTTTTTTAATATTTATTTGGTGTATTTATTATTTTAATTTCCAAGTATTGTTAAAAAACTAAATAATTATTTATTGCCGACTAAGACTAACCTTATAGGTTTTGATTTATTTATTTAAGCTTTTTTTATAATTATTATTTTTTTGCCTCAAACTGTTAGTTCCTTGTCAATTTTTACCGATTTTTTTTAAAAAATCTATAATACTGAAATTTTAATTTTTTTATAAATGTGATGTCGTAAAAAAATAAGAAATATAAAATATAAAAATAAAATATTTAGTAGTTAAATTAATAGTCGGCGAGGTTATTAGTCAAAATCAGATTGCTGACACAATTTTTTTTCTAAATACCTTTTTGACTAAATACATTTCAATATCAGTATTGAATGTTGTAGGCGTCTAATTTTTTGTGCACCTCGTTTTAAACGGCAATTGAGGTTTGTTATTGAGGGAATACTTGCTTCAAGCTTTTTTCTACACGTAAATTGTACTACTTCTTTGCAAGTTGTTATATCTACCTGGTCGATCAATATCAACTTTTACACTTGTCAAATTAGTATGCTTCGGATTGCTATGTCATTATTGAAGACGTCTAGACTCCTAAGTATAATTCAGGCTCTACTCCATCAATTGGTAGGCTCGTCCCCCTTTCACTAGAGGTTTTATTTTATAATAGATTAATTTAGCTCTAATTTATTTTAAATTATTAAATATAATTCATGTTTACTTAAATTGTTTTTTTAGTTTTATGTGAATTTTTCATTAATTATTGATAATCTTGATATATTATCGATTATTATTTCATATATAGGATTATGATAATTTTAAGTACTTTTTCTCTAAATTTTTTACACATTTTTTGTAATTTATCATTTTTTTTTTTAAATTCCAAACACCCAATTAATTTGAACGTAAAAGAGCATCTCAAAAAAATCAATTTCAGTAAATTTTTAAACATATTTTTTTATTATAAATTATTTTTTGTGTGATCTTCAAATCACCATTAAATTCATTTAAAAAAAAAAAAAAGCCTATGAATGCAATTCAACACGGCAAATGAAATGGAATTTGGCTGTTGGAACAACCAGATGGTCCAGATCACATCCATTATTTTCCTTTGCAAATTGCAAAGGTGACCCTACATTCTAATCCCTCACCCATAATTTTCATTCCTACTTCCATACTTTTCTTGTAAAGCTGTCATAGGAAATCTCGTTGAAAGTTATTTTGATTTGCTTTTGGGAATATTTACTAATAGCGTCTATTTTTGAAATTACTTATTTATTTAATATATGTCTAAATAGGTAAGACCGATGGACTAAATTGAGAATAAATTTACTTAAGTAATTGACAATTCCGAAATTTCGTAGGATGCTTCCTTTTTAAAAGATTTTTATTAGAGAAATCTTTAAATTCTTGAGCATTGTAACATCGTTTTAATTTTGGATCCAATTATGAGTAGGAAAAGATTTAGGTAAAATTTTTTTAATGAAGTTCATTTGATTAAAAATTAAAATCAAAATTGATAGATTAAAAAATTATATTACATAGATCAAATGTATAAATTTAAAAAAAAAATTAATAAAATTTGATTTTTTTAGATAGAAATTTTTAATAAAAATTTTGATAAAATATTTATCATTGAATAAATATTTATCAAATTTGAATTATAATTTATATTTTTAATAATTTTTATATATACCTAAACCTTTTTTTTATTCTTAAAGTATGATTTTAAAAAAAAGCTACAAAATTTAATAATTTTAACGTCATACATCACGTAAAATATTGTAATAATTTAAATATCATAGGACAAAATTTTAAACCTTAAATTCTAAACTTCTATCTTGTCCTAAAAAGTTAGGTGCTTGACACTCAACTTCATGGCTAAGGTTGGAGGGTTGGTAAATTCTAAACTTTTTATCTTGTCCTAAAAAGTTAGGTGCTTGACATTTAACTTCATGGCTAAGGTTGGAGGGTTGGTAAGGAAAGGAAACAAAGAAAAAAATGTTGATCATATTCCAATTTTCTTTTTAAGCAGCCCACCCAATTCACGCCTGTCTCCATTAGAATGTCAGTTTCACAAATGAACAAAAAAAAAAAAATTGATTCCCTCATTTACCGATCAAATATGTACACGAAACAATATTCAAGAGATGAAAGAAGCAACGTTTGAAATTCTCTCATTGCAAAAGAAAATAACTTCATCAAGAAATTTCAAGGGCAATTACATCAAACAAAGTAACAAACTTGAAATACAAAGAAAAAAGCTACTTCTCTTTGTTTTTATGACGTTTATGGTATCTCTCTCTCTCTCGCACCTTTGACACGTTTATCTTTGCTTAATTATGTTAGTAAAATCTTACTCCGTCATCCCCACCATTGATGCACCGCAACACCTTCATCCCTTAGCTTCCCATACAAAGCCAAGCATTCCCAATAAGCCCTTTTGCTCGTGTTCTTTCTTCCACCATGTCCTTGAGGCTTGCATTCCAAGAATAGTTCATCAACCAACCTGATAGCCTTGCTCTTTACCAGATCTTCAACCACTTCAGCCTCTGCCTTCATCACCACATAATCAGCCACATTCACATTCTTCCTCAGCCAATTCGACATCCCAATCTCCGTTGCAGTTGGCACCTCTTTCCTTGAAGCCTCCTTGGTCAGAGTCTCAATCTTGTACATCTCAAATTTCAGATTCCTTGTGGGGTAATTCTCGGTAAACCAATTGGTGCCACTGCCACGTTCTTTCTCCGGCAAGCCTACGTCAATGAACACCCGACGAGGATAGCTTTCAAGTGTGTCTCCCAATAGGTCTGGTAGGAACTTGGTTCGTTTCAGGTAAGTTTTTGATCTCCCTGAAGATGCTCTTGGTGGTTCAAGAAGCACAATCTCCAGGTTCTTCAGTGCTGCTTTCTTTGCTTCTGATGTGTACCCCAAAAGCCTCCTTTGGGTGTTAGAGATTGTTTTAGCATGTTTAATTTTCTTCATTACCAAAACTTTTGACTGGAATTTCCTGAAGTAGACGATTCTGTAATTGGATGGCTTGTCGAATGAATTGGATGACCTTCCACTCAGCTGAACAGCAACAATGCCACCAACTTTAACAGAGCGATCTATGAATTCTGAGGCTGCTCCGAAGTTTTGCGTGAAGGTGAAGTCAAAGGACTCGTTAGGGACTGAACTTTGTCGTTCCAAATCCGTGACAGAACTGAATTCCATATCACTTTTCCTCAAGAACAGAGAACTATGAATGGCCTCGTCATCATCATTGCATAACATCAGTCCTTTGTCACCCAGGTTCAGAATGCCTTCCTTGTTCAAATCGTGAAAGAGCAATGGCAAGAGCTCCAGATTAATGGGATCAGTAGAGACAACTTTAGGCTTAATTTTATCAGCATGGCGTGCATATTCTTTGTTGATAATGGATCCTATTCCCGACCAAGGAAGTAAAACAATGATCAAGGCCAAAATCACCATGAACCGAGCAAGAAGCTTAAAAATCCTAGAATCAAGGACCTTGACGATCAAGTCTGTACAAGCAGGCAAGTTAATGCCACCATAACGCACAGGCTTGTGCTTGTTATGGCATTTGGCTTGAAGTCCATCAATAATAATTTGGGCAGTCATTTTGAGGGAATTCATGACAAAAATGGGCTCAAAATTTAATCACTACAATTCAAAAACGGATTCAAAAGGGTTTTAAAGGAAGTGTGAATAGAAATAGCAGATAAAAAAAGAGCAAAAACAAGATTGTAGTAGGCGAGAGGGAGAGGGAAGAAGCATTTGAGAGAGGCAAATTTAGCGAGTGCAAAATCGAGCAGCGGTGTGATTTCCACCCACGAGACCCACACGGGTACTTTGCAATCTTGACCAAAGTAATAGCAACTGCCTAAACCGCTGAACCTCCATTTCTTGACCTTTTCCCAGTTCCACAATGGATTGCATACACCAACTCAATGATTTTAACGGCACATTTTTAACACTAACTTCACCATGCCCTTCATCAACGAAACATGGTGGCAAAGGGGGGGGAGGGGGGGAGAAAGAGACAGAGAAAGTGATGTTTTCTTTTCTTCTTCTTCTCTTCTTTTCCTTCCTTCCTTGCTTTGATTTGTGGAAGGGAAGCTTTTCCTGATAATGGGGTTGATCAATGGGAGGTAGGAAAGAGGAATATATAGGAGAGATGTTTGAAAAAAATAAAGGAGGATTTCATAGTCGTTATGGAAATTGGCAAAAATGGATGGTGTCACGAGAAACAAGTTTAGCCATTGCTCTCATCATATCCATCTGTTTTATTATTATTATTATTATTTTCTTCACTTAATTTGCATGTACTAGAGAGATTAAGAGATGGAAGTAGGATTCTCCTTTGAAAGCGGCAAGCGTTAATTTTGTTACTACCCACGTAAGTTTGGGGTGTAAGTGATTGTGCGGTAAAGACTTTGGTTTTCTTCTTGCATTGCTAATAATAATAATGCAACAACGATACCAGGTCGTTTTCTTTCCAAAAGTTAAAGTTAGAGTTGGAAACTTCTTGATTTAAAGCTAGAAACAGTTAAGCTGATGAAATGAATATTAATGGTCGCTCTGATATGAAATGTTGAAGATCAAAAAATGAAAAACGAGAAAGCAACGTCGCCTGAGAGATTCGAACTCTCGCGGGGAAACCCCATGTACTTAGCAGGCACACGCCTTAACCACTCGGCCAAAGCGACTTCTTAGGTTTGAGAATCAAGTAATAACATCTTAGTTGG
Source organism: Durio zibethinus (assembly GCF_002303985.1). The sequence goes on from NW_019167826.1 coordinate 3,546,673, forward strand.
TAGCTAAGTATTGCATATTGTGTTACGTGTCAAGGCTAAGTGGCTAATCGGCTTTCCTGTGCTCCTATACATATTTTAATAGTTTTGCTTCAATTTTGATTGTTTTATCCTTTTGGCTGCAATCTTTATTAATGTAATATAAATTGGATATTGGATATTGACCAATTACTTCAAAGAAAGTTGATATAAGTTATTGTTCTTTCCATGCGATAGGCTTAATCTACTGATAGAACTTCAGTTGATTTCTTTTTCTTTTTGGATGGATATAAAACATTAAGTTTTGGGCCAAAAGAATAGTTTGTCATCTGCACATTTTCCACAAAGCTAAGGCTGCAACTCAGCTATCATTTTTCATATTCATGGATTCAAGCAAATCTACTCCGCCTAGCTCCCTACAATGTTACCATCACCATTCACGGTGACAACAAGAAGAATGACCAATTTGATAAAGCAAGCTCGGGTGAACAAATAAATTTAGCAATGATCCACTTGAATTAACGATAAAATTAATTTTAATGAGATTAAAAATAATAATATTTATTATTATAATTATGATTAAAAAAATTTATATTAAAAAATTTTATTAAAATTAATATTTAAATTTAAGATACGATGAATTTATCTACAATATATTAAAAATGTGCTGAAATCCAAATCCTTGCTAAAACAGGTTAGGCGAATTTGATTTTTAATTAGGTTAAGCATAAGCGTAACGCCCAAAAAGCCCTACCCGACTCTGTCTCTTCTTGTACTTTGTTTGTCTTTCCTTTTTCCACCACCTGGTCCAATGTCTCTCTTCTTACCATCTCTGCTGTCTTAAAATAAAACGAGACAGGAACTGAAGAAGCAAGATTTTCAGAATAATTCTTACTACGTTCAGGTTCCTAGTTTAAAGCCAACATGGGTTTTAATGGCTTTGTTGAAGGCGGTATAGCTTCCGTCGTAGCCGGCTGTTCAACTCACCCGCTCGACCTCATCAAAGTCCGCATGCAACTTCAAGGCGAAACAACGACCTTCTCTCACCATCTTCGCCCAACTACGGCTAATTCCCTTCATCTTTCTCCTCCTTCGCGTGTGGGCCCCATCTCTCTCGCCCTCCGCATTGTTAACTCCGAAGGCCTTCCCGCTCTCTTCTATGGCGTCTCAGCCACTGTCCTCCGCCAATCCCTCTACTCCACCACCTCCATGGGCCTTTACGATCTGTTCAAGCAACGTTGGACCGACCCTGAGACCAAAACCATGCCCTTGACAAAGAAGATCGCTGCCGGGCTTATCGCCGGAGGAATCGGAGCGGCGGTCGGTAATCCAGCTGACGTGGCAATGGTTCGCATACAAGCCGATGGAAGACTTCCACAAGCGCAACGCCGCAATTACAAGAGCGTTTTCGATGCCATTACGCAGATTTCGAAGCAAGAAGGCGTGGCTAGCCTGTGGCGAGGCTCATCCCTCACGGTGAACCGCGCGATGATTGTGACAACGTCACAGTTGGCAACTTACGATCAGATCAAGGAAGCCATAATACAGAAGGGAGTCATGGAAGACGGGATATGGACACACTTGGCGGCGAGCTTCGCGGCGGGGGTTGTGGCAGCAATTGCGTCGAACCCGGTGGACGTCATAAAGACGAGGGTGATGAACATGAAGGTGGAGGCTGGTAGGCTTCCACTTTACAATGGGGCGGTTGATTGTTTAATGAAGACGGTGAGAAGGGAAGGGTTTAGGGCGCTTTATAAAGGATTTTTGCCCACGGTTTCTAGGCAAGGGCCGTTTACGGTGGTTTTGTTTGTGACATTGGAGCAAGTGAGGAAGCTGCTTAAGGAATTTCGATCAATTGATTAAAGATTGCTGGTGACTACAATGGAAATGTTAGGTTTATTTGATAAAAATTGTGTTTTACTAAATTTTCCGATTGAAAATGAAGATTAATATAATTTATTGTTTTAAAACATTATCGAAGGTAAAGTTTGGTGGTTAAGGTTAAAGCTCCAACTTTATGGGAATCGAGTGTTGTCCTAATATTTATATCCATAAAAAATTTTCTGGCCTTGAGTTCTCAGCTTTGGCCTACGGCAAAGACACTTGATAATGGGTTCTCAGTTTGAGGCAGTTGCCTACGCATATTCACCATTCTCTTGGTAATGTGGTAGGCACGCAATGAAGCACGATGTGTGGCCGGGGCCCTAAGACTAGGACCATGGATATGATTATCTAAGACTAAGAGACAATGATGTAAATTGAGAAATTAATTTATGAAATTTTGATTTCTCCAGGCGCAAGACATAGAAAGATTTCTCCAGAACACTTTCTTCAAAACATTCATTCACTAAAGGTAAACAAGTAAAGTTAACAGAGAATTATTCATATGTCGGCTCAAAATAATTTGAGATCATAAATTATTTAGATTTTAACTAAAAAAAAGAATTTCACTAATTTATTGTTAAATCAAATTTAAATTCAAAATTTTCAAATAATCGAATTGAATCAAATTTAAATAATTAAATATTAATTTTAAAAAAATTAAAAGACTAATAAATTTTTATTTTTTTAATTTTTTTAATTTATATAAATAAATAATAAAATATAATATGTAATGTCCATATTTATAATTTTATCAAACCTTTTATTTTTACCTATTTATGATATACTTTTGTTTTTTTTTTTTTGTTCATTTTGCTTATATTAGCTGTTTTCTTCACTTTTAGGTAACAACAAAACCAATTATAAAACTTCAAAGTGGTCATCAACTTAATGTATAAATTACATATAAAAATCAAACATGAAAAATAAAATTTGATTAAACTCAAATTGAATTTTCAACTTCGAATTTTCAAATCAAATTGAGCTTGAGTCTGACGTAATATAATACGATTGGACTTAATTATACCCGGAATCACTGGAAAAACTTTTTGAAGAAAAAAACCAAAATTATGCTGGGTCACATGACAGAAGCAAACATCGAAACAAAAAACGGGTTTTTATAAAGTAATGGGTTGAGATAAAAAGTTCTCCTCTGGCTCGAGGCTAGATCCTAGACTCACCTTCATCAGGCTGTATCAATATCAAACGAGAAATCTTTTTAAATTAAAAGTTGTATTTGCATTTTGCCCATAAAAAAGCACGTAGTTGTTATACAACCCTACTTGGTTTCTGACAATAAAAATCAGTCACCAAGATTTTAAATTATTCAGCTTGGACATACTAGTTGATATGTACATCTTGGATTAAGGGATATCAGCCTCTCCTTTAAGTATGGGCATCAAAATCAGTCCCCTAGCATCTCTCTCTGGTAAACTTTAATCGTATTCAAAGCATCATCGTCAGCCTAAGGTGAATTCGAAGGGATATAAACAAATGTTGCATGCAGAAACAATGACTGAGAGATCATACATGACCCACTTATCATCTGGCGTAAATCCTTGGACTAGAAAGTGACTGACCTAATTGTTGAGCTTTATTGGAACAGTAGGACACCATGGCAATCAGATCGTCTCCTGTTTTTATTGGCCTTCAGGATTTTACCTCCATCCAGGTTCAGTTATCTGATTTCCTAATTTTTTTTTTGCGAGTGGAACTGTTTGGCCTTCTTATCCAACCCATTTGTCTGGATTCTAGAGTTATGGGCTAACGTCTGGTCCTCTACCTTTGTCCGGATTTTGAATAGATTGAATAGGTTCTTGTCCTTTGCCTTTATCTGAGCTTGGAACAGCTTGACTAGAACCTCGGCCTTTCTCCATACCTAGGAGTTCATTTGTAATCTGGCTTCGACGCTCCTTCAGAAAGTTGAGCCGGGTTGTCAGTTTTGTCAGTGCTGAAGTTGTGGAATTGGCTCCCTGAACAACAGTATTAGCTTTCTAAAACAGTAAAAACGACACCAATTATTACCAAATATGCACTGAAAAGTATGAGGGCAAGCTATCATGGAATGATGAAACAAACATGTTCTCTAAGATGGAGATAACATAGTAATTTTCTCTTGAATCAGAAACTTTTGATGGTGGTGGGTTCAAATTCAAGAAAACTGCATTAGAGTTTGATACAATTGGTGTCGTGTTAAAATAGAACAGAACATACCTCACCCTTCGTAGCAGACTTCTTGGAATTACCTGAAGCCAGGGGTTTCTGTGCAACTGTCTCTGCTGCATACACACGATTGCTGTTATAAGCTGAATGATCCAACTGTTGGTTTTTAGGTGGATGTTTATTTGCCGAAGATGATTCCTGCTTTTTCTCATTCTCGTACTCTACTTTGTCCACATATTTGTCCTGCAGATCAGATTCTCAGTTCAATGAATTCCATTAAATCAAAAAGCTGTAACTTTACAGATAACCCGCAGCTGCCTAAGAGACCACATTAGGATTAATCATTATCTTGAATGTAGGCCAAGCTTAAGTCTAAACTTAAGAGCTTAACAACCAAAATAGAAATACATTCTCCCGAATAAGTTAGAAACAAAAAACCTAAAGAAACACTTCATAGAAATGGTAAAGAAAAAGTGAAGCAAAAGCAGGTGATGATCTTATAGTTGCTAATTTGCAAGGAAAAGCTCTTTAACAGGTTCAAGCTCAGCCTGTACCTAGAGCAAATGCTCGATATGCTAACCTCACTGTTGAAAAATAATCAAAAGAAAAACAAAAGAGGGAGACAGAAAGAAAGGAGAAAATGCCAGAATGGGTTCAAATCAAGCTCGACTTTGATCCAAAACAAACCCAGCCAAGCTTGCAGAGCTAATGCTCAATTTACAGCTTTTCAGATCATCTGTACATGAAACATAGTGTCTTCATAAATAAAAATATCTGTTGCATTACATTTCACAACTCATAAAGAAATTTATTACTAAGAAGCTGAAGCTAATATGAAATTCAACCATAAAGTTGTTCATCAGGAAAAGAAAACTGATCACATCCTTCAGAACCTGTCTGATCTGGAATCTCCATACACCAACCAGTTGGGTTTATGCACTGACAGAGCACTGGTTTAATCGCCATTTGACCATTCATTGGAATTTATATTCAAATGACTTTCACGAAAACTGAAGTTGTTAACTAATGCTATTTCCATGCTAACAAATGCAAACACTTCCAAATTCAAGAAATGGGTAGAGAGGTTTAGATTTCAAAGAAAATGAAATCCAGTTGTCAGAGTAAAATAAAAGAACCGATTCCATTCAACTTCTCGGAAACTAAAGTACTTCATGCTGGCTCAAACAATGTGAGTTTACCTTGCTTCCTGACCTTTCAAAAGCAGCTTCGTTACCCTTTGGTTTATCCTTGCTGTATTAAGAGTAAAACAAACATATATAGTTAAATCAAGTGCATAAAAGAGATGAGAATGGAGATTGAAAAATATATGAGTTAAATATAAATCTAAAGAGGATTATATGTTTTGAAGCATGAATTATTGGTGAGTTAACAGTTGCCAAACAACTCCAGATGCGTTTTACTTTAAACAATTCGAATCACTAGGAGGATGACAAGTATTCAACTCTTAAAAAGAGACAAAGTAAAGAAAGGTTTTGTAACAAATATCCAAAAAAATATGACAATGCAAGAGAGAACCAACTGAAAGCTTACATTTTAGCTTGATAATTTGATTGATGTTGATTGCACGAATCATTCATGGAAAGAGAATGTTGCTCAAGCTGCTGATTAAGCTGCATCCCCAGATCATCAGACTTTTTCAAATTGATTACGTCTGCCTCTGCTTGAGCTATGTCCTTGAGAACTGCTTTTGTCTTTATCATATTCGCAAGTTAAAATTTGATGCAAAATAAAGATTAGGTACGCTAGTTAAATCTAAGGTAGGCCATTGGCTACCTTTTCATCAATTGTAGCTGGGAGAAATATGGGTCCTTGAGATGGGTTAAGTCCTGCTTCGAGAGCTGTTCTTTTATCTCTCTGCCTTTGCAACTCTTCCTCTAATCTTGCTACCTATAAGTACAATAAGGAGGAACAATCAAGACCGGGCCATTCTCATAAGACTATTTACGATAAAAACCATTAGCTTTGTGCAACTAACTAAGACAATATAAATGCAAATACAAATGTCAAATTCCATATATTAACAAAACAAAATAAAAAGTTTTTTTCATGTTACAAATGTATGCTTCAGTAAAAAAATATATCGATTGTCCACTCTAGATGCATTTTCATGCACTTTGTTAAAAAAAACCTTGACATCTATACACAGATGATATTCATCCCACAACTCTTTCTGCTAGAGAAAAATGGAAAATGTTGCGTACCATGCCAAAGAAAACCTTTAATAAGAACAACCAATTTGCACAAGGATTTTGTCTTATGAATAGGAGTTTTTCCACTAACAAAAAAGACCATTTACAATGATGCACCTATATACTTTTTATGCACCTAAATTTGAACTTGTTTTAGCTATGCCATTTGTGAAAGAATTCATATTGAAGAGGGAACAAAAGATGCATAAACAGATCTCTAACTAACTTTTAAAAATATCAAGGGAATTTGTTGCCTTTAATACATTGTTTTTTCCAGCATCACAATATGTGTCTTTGTTGCTAAAGATACATAACCTAATATAATGCATGAAACAGAAACAACAGAACAAAAAAGAAATGAAAAAAAACTCCTGACAAACGTACATCTTTCTGAAGAGCTAGACGACGCCCATGCAATATCTTCTTTCGTTTTTCCAAGCTGGCTTCGAGAATGGCATTACGCTCAATCTACATTAGAAAGATGACTTGTTATGAAAAGTCTCCAAACAAGTTGAGATACCAATAATTAGAAGGGGTGGATTTCACAGAACCTCTTCTGCAAGTCTCTTTTGCAATGCAGACTTTTCAGCCTCAAGTGTCTCTATTTCAGCCCTAAAATTAGGTCAAAATTAGGTAAGTAAAAAAGAAAATAGAGCAATTATCAAAATAATATAGGTCACTTTATATTGTTTTCGCTTTTTCCCATTTGGCCTTGAAAATTATGTTATGCAAAGCATATATTTGTTTCATCCTGAGTACGAAAGAAGACTTTAAATGGTGCTTGGAACCTTTAATGGGTATCGTATCACTCTATGCTATATGCAAGAATAACCAGGAAAACAAGCGCAAGACATAAGAATAACCAGGAAAACAAGCGCAAGACATAAGAATAACCAGGAAAACAAGTGCAAGACATAAGCTTAACCAGGAAAACTAGTAGCAGGCAAATTTATACAAGGTTTCCTTATACTGATCATGGGAACATCACTTACTCTTCTTCACATGGAAAATCAATGGATTCCATAGAAAGGTTCTTCTTTGTCTGGACAAGCAAACCAGATAAATTAAACAATTAGTTACTACAAGACTATAAACACATAGACCAACTTGAGCAATGGAAAGTTAATAAATAATAATCTTAGGTAACTTGCAAGAGCTAGAATGCATGGTTGGAAATGCTTACTAGCTTAGAGAGAAAGTCAATAGAACTAGGCCAAAAGGAGAATTTTAAATGCAGATAAAAAACACTTACAGTAGTACGTCCCCAAACAGTGGGACGCCTAACGTTGTGGCCAGGTCCGTTTCCAATAGATGTGGATTTTGGGACACATGAGATTTGATTATGATGAGTTAACCTATCATCCAACTCGGTTACTCCTTGAACACCTTTGGACAGCTCAGCAAACTTATTGGTCTCTATTGCTGAACTATTGCTACTCTGATTATCCTCACTCCTTTCGGAATCATCATTTTCAGACAGTGAAGAGTGATGTGAACTTGAAAACTTCTTGGTGGCTTTTAAATCATCACCAGCTTTGGAGGACTCGGAACCTGAGCTTGAATAATCAGAATCCTGCAATTTTATTTTCAGTTCATGTAAATATAGTACATCTTTCTATTATTGATTTATTGATCTTTTTACCTTTTAAAGTTAAACAGAAGCAATTCTTAAAATCTAAACTAAGGGACCACAGAATGTGATAGCACATAGCTACATGAAAACAAGCTGGCCTTTTACCAATCAAAAATAGCAAATGAGAAAAAAATCATGATTCGTATAAGGGGAAGAGAGAAAAATTTATATATCTGATTCTGATACATGATGCTGCAAAGTTAATGTAGAATACATTTTGATATGCAGTAATTCAAGTTCATATTATGAGCACAAATTCTAGGGGGAAAACAAACAAAGACATGGAGACAGCAGAAACCTTGAGTCGCCAAATGGTGACAAAGGGAGCATATATACAAGCTACAAAATCATTAAAAAATGTAGAATGAGCAAATAAACCTGGTAACCTATGTGCTCAGTGCATTTCATGCATTAAAGAGAGGTAAATGAAATTTGGAGAAGAGAAAGCTTTTAACTGTTCCAAAATTTGTATTTTTTTTGTTACTGCCATCATTTTTAAAATTTATGAACAAAATATTAAATATGTAAATGCCATTTTAAGAAACTAGAGGAACATGCCTTATCATCATCCAGATCATTATTAACAGAGTGACCACTCTCGCTGCCTGTTCCACTCGTTTCATAGTCCTCATCATTGTATGCAACAGACCCTTCTGTTGCATCATCGCATTCATCATCTTCATAATCTTCATCATCATCATCATCATCATAGGACTCATCATCATCAGTTGCCTCCTCGCTTTCACTTCCACTCTCTTCCGTGTCAGAGTATAAATCAGGGGAAACAGAACCTTCCTGCCAACAAAATGCTCAGCTGATAATCGCAATGTAAAAACCAAATTCGAACCAAAGTAATAAAAAATTGGAATTGGAAAAAACAGCCAAATTTATCATCTGTTATGTTTTTAAGAAAATTATTAATTATTAATATTATTAAAGACTTTGAAATGTTCAATTAGCTCCGCTATGATGACTGTCACATGTATTTTTTGCATTGTAAGAAAAGAATGTAGGGTAATTACTGCATAAATAAGGACAAGAAGACAGTACAGACATAAGGATATTATGACTAGACAAGATCTAGACAGTCATGATCTAGACACTTTAGATTCTCTACCAATGATAGGCCAGGACAACACAAACAATTTTTTACTTAATTACCATGTTTTCTCCAAAAGAACAAAAAGAAAATAAAACATATCGATTGTGAACAAAAGATAAAGCCTTACAGCTCATAAATTTATGGGGTACATATTTGTTTGTATAATGACTACAAAAAGCCATATCGGAGGCAGTTGTGAAAAAGAAGACAATAATTACAGCTTACCCCAAATATTTTATCATACTCTTCCAATAATGTTATAACAATGGCTTGAGCATGATTGGCTGCAGCAGCTGCTTGCAGCAGTTGAATTGAACCATCACCACCCACATCAAAATCATTTTCAATCTCACAGTCACCAGATAGAAGGGGGCGAAGAAGCAAGGGTGCCATGCATGCTGCCACAGCTGAAGAGCTCATCCGATTTTCAGTTTTTTTAGAGGCCACAGTTTGCATCATCATTAGGATTCTGAAAGAAAGGAACCAAAAAAATATAAATATAGATAAGGTAAGTAGAAGCCAAAATAGCGAAGAATGCAGGTGATACCTTAATTGTTGAAGTAAGATCGAAACCCAATTTTTCAAAAAATGACGGTAGTTATGAGAAAGCATTCTCAAGGCATATCACTCATAATTTTTCAACAACAATCAACTTAGTGCAGAAAACTAAAAGAAAGTTAAGGGATGTACTCTGCTTTTTGAGTGATCAATTTTAAATTATTCAATAAGTTCTGGTGTGCTAGGCTTAGTGATTGTAGTTTCTATATTTATGTCTTCTACAAGATTATTATTCCCCATTTCCCACTCACCCAATTTGCAAGGACCAAGACATATATCAGGGAAAAGAAACAATGTAAACGTAACTGAATTATGACTTTGAAAATGAATCTGATTAACCAAATGTTGACAAAGAAAACCACTTGTCTAACTTTAATGTGGTTTTCTAACTTTACATGCATGGACAGTTGGTTGTATGTGATCTTTCTTAATTCTTTTGCTTATATTTTGATAAAGATAATAATAATTGCATTGTAGGAAAGAGAACATTAAATGCATATGCTTAATCAACAGCAGCATATCTACACTATTCGCATATCATTTAAATCCATGATATAAAAATATTCTTATTTTAACCACCATATGGAATAACAGCTCTCTTTTTAAGCATCCATAATGCTCAGGAAATAAATGCACAAACTGCATGTCAAATATAACTTGTACCAAGAAAAGCATAATACTTAAAAGGGCAAAGAGTGAAGTGATGAATCAATTACCTCTGTAATAAGCGACGGTTTGGCTCAGGAAACGTGTCCAATACTGCCACACGCATAGCATTGACTCTAGCACCATGCTCAGTTCCTAATTGTTGTATTATGTCCGATAACAGAATAACAACAAAACCAAATCTTCAAAAATCATACAGATTGGTAAATCATCCAAAATTTAATGTCGTAGAGCTCAAAGATATTCAACTGGACAATTTCTACCACATCCCTTACGGAGTCAACCAATTCAGAATATAAGAACTTCACACAATGGATGCTTAAAACAAGAACCCAGCCAATGAAATTCCTATTTTACTTAGATTAATGGATAATAACTCCAATAGGGATTATCCAAAACAGACTTCCCTTTAATATTAGAAGCATCAAGAATCCAATTATGATGAAGCTTGTTACGAACTCAATTTAGTACGGGGTAAGATAGCAAAACCAAAAAAACACTTCAAAAGACTTACGGCATGCTTCTAGTAGTGCATTGCAGCATGATGCAGGGACAGGAGATGATGGCAACTCTCGAATAACATACTGGAAAATGGCATGAAGGAAATTAAACAACAAAGTATCAGGATCAGTATATGCCTAACATAAATGAAAGAATCTTGAGGAAGCGAATAAGGCATACCTTCACACAATCAGCAATGACATGTGGATCCTCCTCAGAAGAAAACTCACTTTTTCCTGGATAAAAAAGCATGACCCAAAAGAGTTAGAAGAACACTGAACAGAAAGTATTCTGATGTAGAACTACAAGTAAAGAAAGTGGCTTTGGCTTCTTGCTCTGTCCCATTCAAAAAGCAAAGAAACTTTCTTACATGAATATCAATTCAAATTTAAGTTTTTATAAAGCTAACATTGATAGCATTGTTTACAGCTGAGCATTAAACATTGAATGTGTAAATCCAAAGGATTGTAAGCAAAGAACACAACCTATGGTAGCTTAGCTGGAATCAATTTCATAAATAAAACCAGACTATAGAATATAGTCAAGGACAGAGTGTGTCTGAACAAACCCTGTTCATATTCCCGAATTCGGCGCTCAACATCTTCAACATCTGCAGCTTGCCGTAAGATCCCTTCTACTTTGATTCCTGTTAAATTATTTTAACATGATCAAAAGCAGCTCAAAGATTATAAATAACAGTGCTTTGCTTAAGACTTCAATCACCGAACAATAACATATCACACCCATGGCTATTGGGGGGGGGGGGGGGGCTAAAATTGTGAACAATGTGAAAATTCTTGAAACATAGATAAAAAAATTTAGACACATACAGTGGTGCAGTAAGATGATTCAGAATATGGGTGTCTCAAGAAAGGAATAAAACACAATGCACATATATTCACTAGATTATATAGGCAGTAGACAGTTACCCAGTATATGGAATTAGAACTTATAGCATATTAGTTCAATGAGATCACAACAATTAATACAAAGAAAAACTCACCATGCTCTTCTACAAATCTTAGGGCCTTCTCCAAAAATGTTGGAGATCCATCAACATCTTCCAGCGCAAGTAAAATTGGTCTGCCTACAACTGTAGATCTCACAGGCTGTTTATCATTCACTAACAAAGAGAAAGACAAAAGCATGATATCTCATATGAGAGGAGAAATAAATCAATGCAGCCAACCAAGTTAGAAACTTGGTACATTAAATAAACAACTTGACAGGCTTGTAAAAACCATAACAAAGTGAACAGGTAAAGGAAAATTAGACGGAGGGCAGGTGAAACAAGAATTGGAGGAACTGACAACTAAGGCTCCCAGTTCGTAACATTGTAGAATATTTCTGATTTTGTTACATCATACAAATGAACTTATAGATCATGCATTATTTCTGGTGTTTAAATTGGGAGTCTAGATACAAATGAAGCCCTAGTACATATATTAGTGCAAAGTCACACAACACTTAAAAAAACATGGCTGCTGAACCTTACCTGGTTTCTTAGAACCATCAACTGCATCTGCTTTATCATTCCCAAAGATGCCATTTTGTCCCATCACATGAGCAGAACTTGGTGCTTGTGACAAAGCATTTTCAAGTGCAGCCTTCCACTCATACAAATCCTCCAAAGTTTCAGCCTGCAACACCAACAAAAGGAACCATCATCTGATTTTCCCAACATCTCATTGTTATCCGCTTGATTAAGCATGGAATTCTCTCATAACAGCAGATAGACACATAATCGGTGCTTTTCTCTCTGCATTTCAACCTTCAAAACTTGTGACGTGGCCAAAACAGCTCTTAATAATGGGTTTCACAGGATAACAGAATGCAATCAGCAGGTACAGAATGACCAACTAGAATAAAACTTCTAGAACAAAAATGAAATTTTCATGTTCAAGGCATTCCGGTAACATGCAGGTTCGGTCGCTCAGTAACAAGGTCCTCAGCTTTTCATTAAAGCATAGTCTTGGTCAGATTTATTTGGTCATCCTTGATACGAAGAAGATCTTTTACTGTTTTGGCCGAATCTTGATATTCAATGCCTTTTGAACAGAAAGCTCACAACTATTTATCAAGCTAAGGAACAGATAACACTAAAGAGTCATGAATCTGAAAACCCACTCAACTAAACAGTTTAGAGGAAAGTATGATCCAAAACAGTAAAAAAAAAACGTAATCAGAAGAGATATTATAGATGGAGAAAGGGAGGAAGCACCTTGAGTGTGAAGGTTCGTCCGTCACGGCCATCATGAAATAGTACAGTTATGAGTTTTTTATCAGCTTTGACAACCACACTTTAAATTTGGAAAGGTACCACGAGTTAGTAAACACTTCCAACTGTCATGATATTCGCAACTTGAAGAAGAAATCATGAATTGATAATCTATTCAGAAAAGCAAGCCAACCTGCCTGAATTGTTGAGATCAATACCACCAAGAGTTAAATTCACTTCATTTCCCTTCTGGGAAATGGCATTCTGAGAAGTAAAACAACAGTTCATTAATCTTCTAAATCCTTAAGTATGCAAGATGCAGCAAGAGAAAGAGAAATGGACTAGTGCATGGTATGTGGAGACAAGAGAACAAGTTATTACCAGGATACTAATAACATCTAACCAGTAAGTATCAAACCATCTAGATTTTTACTTCTGTCCCAGGGACGGCATACTGGAGATTTTCCCCCATATCCAAGCCCAAGTCCTTTCCTCAACGAAAGCAACAGTTAAGTCATTTTTCTATATTAGTTGAGGCCTCAAATATCAGACCCCATAAAAGAGGCCCCATAACTGTTATAGGGCATCTAATTAAAGTTTACCCCAATAATAAATCGGGAGTACCTATTAATGAATTTCCATCTTTCATTTTTAGGGTCAGTCTGCTGGGGAACCAAACAGGAATTGGTGAATGAATTGTTATATCGAACTATAGTACCATAATTGTCAGATTAAGCAGTGTTTAGTAAAAACCATCTCTTTTTTATATATTTTTTAATCAAAACTACCATTTCTACTGCACTAAAAATGTACATCTGGAAGTCTTGCTAATGGCTCTAAATTAGCATTCATTTCTCCTTGATAAGTAAATTTCATGAATTTAGCCCCACTAATGATTTATCTTTAGATCATGCTTCCCAATTTCCATAGGCTTAACATAGTATGAGAATTTCCTGATAATCTTATTTAGACTATCCAAAGACAACCTAAAAACTGTAAAACCAGTAACAAGACCTGCTGCCTGAGATAGATACAAAAGTCTCATTTTCATTCGTCTTGAGTGAGAGAGAATTAGAGGATATAAAAGATAATCATTGCAAATTAGTATCATCCATGACGCTGAGGATCTTAAAATCTAGTAGAGTCAGTAAAACAGCAGCACATTGTTTGACCTTGTATCACTTTGCTTCTTTTTTCTTTTATTTTTCGGAGAGCCACTTTACTGTTTCTTTATGATCATTCAGTTGTTGTGCCAAGAAAACAGAAACAGAGGATGTAAAAAAAAAGATAAACAAGCACATGCATCCATGTTGAGACTGACAATCTGCCAGATTGCAAGTACTTACAGGATCACTTCTGAAGAAAACCAGTGAAGTATGTGTCAAGATAAACCACCTTTTCTTCCATGATGTCCATCCAATTCCTTTAATCAAAGAAAAGTATGGGAAAAAAGGGATAAAAATAACCCAGAGGAATCCAAGCCATTGTCTTGGGACTGTAATTTTCAACATAAACCTCATAATGCATATTTTTCTAGTAAAATGTAAGTATAGGTTGTGCTTCACAAATAGTAAGGTGAAAGGCAAATGAGTAACTGAATTACATTGCAAATGCAATTGGAGGTTGTGCTTCACAAAAAGTAAGGTGAAAGTCAAATAACTAACTGAATTAAATTGCAAAGGGTGATAAGAAGAAGCAAATAAAAAAGAAACAAACCTTTGGATGATAAAAAAAGTGGCCCGCTCTTTAAAATCTGCAAGAAAAGTTTTAAACCTTCAAATGCACTAAATTTTACCCCTTTGTAACTTGCATACTTAAGAAACAGGGAATGCAGGACAATGTAAGAAATGATCTCAGTAAAGAAAAATCTAGCAATGCACTTAAAATACAGAACACAGTTCATTCTCTTGTAACCAAATTCCTCATGGTCACTTAAAAATCAAGGATTAAGCTTCATGCGGTTAGCAACAGCTATAATATGTTTGATAATATCAAAAGACAATAACTGCTATACATACAATCTTTCCATGAAATGGTTCAAAACTTCTAGTTGAAATCCCAAGCACATAAGATGTAGACATGTGGTAGACAAATATGATTGTAAACACAATCTCGATGATAAAAAGATGACTGCATGGTAATTTAGGGAATGAATAGTCACATGTAATTTTCAGTCAACGGTTTAAATTCAGAATAGTAAATAGCAATTCGTAGGGGAGGGAGAGAGAGCAGTTTACCGAGTTGCCACTACGAGAATGCAAATGATCTGGCGGGCCTGGTGGACCGGGTGGACCTGGAGCAGAAGCTGGAGCATCTCCCTTGAGAGAAAACAAAAATGATTTTCAACACAAAATCTCCTTTAAAAATCAGAATTTAGGTTTTGTTTTTCCCCCTATGGTTCAAATCCTTTCCTTAAAAAAATAATCAGAAAAAAGCAAGATTGATTCACACCTGATGTCCTTGAGACGGCTCTTCCTTTTTGGACCCCATCCTCTGCTAACAAAATTACACCGCTAACGATGAGAAACAAAATAGAAAATAATCTTCCGTGCAAATTTTCTATAAAAACTATAACGAAAAAAAGTTAAAAGAAAAATAAGTACAAATTTTCTATAAAAACTATAATGTAAAAAAAATTAAAAGAAAAATAACCTGTTGTGCTTGAGACGGTTCTTCCTTTTTGCTAGGCATTTTCTAATCAATAAAATTAAAAAGAATTAACGTAAATAACAATGTAGGTTTTAATAAAATTAAAAAGAATTAACGTAAAATCACATGTAGGTTTCTTTTTTCTTTTTTGCTGTTTTCTGAATATCAAATTCTTCTAAAAACGAATAGAAAATGAATACAAGAAAAAGCAAAAAAAAAAAAAAGAGGGAGAGAGAAAGAGATTATCAAAACCTGTTGTGACGGCTCTTCCTTTTTGTTAGGAATTTTCTGATAACAAAATAAATAAATACGTAAAATCTCCGTTAAAAACACAGAATGTAGTTCTTCTTTTTTCTGCTTCTCAACATCAAAGCCTGGCATAAACGAACTAGAAAATTAACACTCACAAAAAAATAAAAAAAGAGATTGATCAAAACCTGTTGTGGCTGAGATAGTTCATCCTTTTTGGTAGCCATAATCCTCTGATCACTTAGAACCAGAAAAATCACATCCCAAACACGTCACAAAATCAAAAGATCAACAGCCTCTGCACCACCTTGCACTCATCAATTTCAATAATGCCAGTCATTCACAACATTTAAACAAAAAAAAAAAAGCAATTTCAAAACTCAAAACCAAATGAAAATAACAAGAAAGCAAAAAAAAAAAAAAACTTTTATGTGAATTTGAAACTTACCGGTGGAAAAGAAGAAAGGAAAATGTAGAAGAAAAGAAAAAGGAAATAAAGAAGAAGCGTCAAGGTGAGAACAGAGAATTTTTCTCTGCTTTTTTTTTTCTTTTCTTTGTTTGTGTGAGAGTGTTTTTGGCTCCAAATTGATTGAGGAAACCAGGTAAAATTCTCCTCCGTAACAGAAGGGAGCCGGAACTTTTGCAGCCGCATGTACCGTCGATATTCTTTGATTTTATTCTACTTTTTTGATCCGAAATATATTGTGTTTGGAGAAATTGTCAGTGGTAATTATTCTATTTGACTGCATGATTACGCCTTGAATTCACTGATGGAGGAAGATGATTTATGGAATTGATCACGGTTGCTATGATCTCGTTCGGGGTCCATTGGGCTATGCGGGGACCTCGTCGACGTTGATTGATTGAGTTAAAAACAAAAACAAAAACAAAACGATCCGATCCAAGATATGAGGGCAAAAAAGATCATAGCCGTTGTTTCTTTTTTTTTTTTTTGCACAGGTAAGATCATATCCACTATTGACGTAGCATTAAGTTAATATTATATTATATTATATACTTTTGAAAAAAAAAATCTTACAAATTGCGCTTTCGTTTCATTTTAAATGTTTTATATACTTAATATTATAATTTATTTTTTTTAATATTACTGTGTCATGTTTTTTTTTCAAAAAGTATAAATAAATAAATTTTAAAGATAAAAAGTAAGGGTATAACGTATTTAAAAATAGAAAAAATATTTTATTTGGACCTAACAAAAAAATAAATCAATCAAAAATATTTATTTTTAATTTAAAAAATAAATATTATATTTTTATCATCTAAGTCAAATGCTTTATGTTAGACTATACCTATACTACTGGATTTTTTTGGCTGAATGTAACATTGCGATTTTGTTTGAAAGGGAGATTATTATCATACCATGCATTGTTTTTTTTTTTTTTTAAATACATTATATCTTAACTTGCCCAAAGAAAAAATGTGAATCGGAAAAATGTAATTTATATAATTTTATAATGTTTTGCAAGAATTAAGAGTTGTTTTTCTTTTTAATTTTTTTTAGTTTATTTACACTTTCTTCATTCAAATATAACATTCAACACTTTCGTCAGCAAAAGCTTAAGATCTTCCATATGAAAGTGAATATAACAATATTTGAAAATTCAATTTCTCCCTAACCAAGATTAAATTTTCAATTTGTCACTTCTTATTTAAATTCAATTGCTTAAATTTTATATTAATCATGATTTGATAAAAAAATAATTATTTTCATAAGACATAAGTTAATAAAAAAGTGTCAAAATATAATTTGAGCTACATGTTTTGGAATTTAAAACGATTTTTTAGTATTTTTACTTTTCATCAAATGGTAAAAATTATGAGAATTTAAAAAATATATTTGAAATTGTTATGGTCTCTGCCAATTAAGTTTTGTAATTACTATACTTGAATTCAAAACTTCATTTATAAATTGTTATGATGGAAAGAAATTTTGACAAAAATAAAGCAAAAAATCCTTCCATGTGATTGGTAGGTTTTATAACTATGAAAATTAAATTAAAACTCCACTACATTTATTAATTATTTCGGTTAAGATGGTTCATAAATTTTGAGTTAAATTTTATTATGATTTATAACATTAAAAATGTTATAATTGGATTCTTAATATTTTAAAGTTATTTTATGTTATTTTATGAAATTATTTAAATTAACAATAAGTTCCAATCAGCACCCGTAAGTAGCATTAGATGACATCTTATGCTGAAAATAAAGTGATCAAAATAGAATTTCGTTCAAAATTTAAGAATCAATAATGCTAGCTCAAATTTTTTTTATATTTCCAATATATTTTATAAAATATTAAATTAAAAAATATTATTATATTTATATCATAATATAATTTATTAGCTAAATTTTTTTGTTTTTAATAGAAAAATATTTTTTCAAAAATTAAAATTAAGTTAAATTTTCAAAATATGTTTAAAAAATCAATATTATTTTCAAAAATTTAGTAAAAATTTCTACATTGGTTTAAAATATTAAATTAAAAAAAATCATATAATTTTAAAATATTAAGTAAAATTTTTCATATAATTTTAAAAAATCAAATTATTAGTCTATTCAATAATTTTTCTATTGAAAATTTTAGTTTGACTATTTTCTTTATTAAAATTTCATATTTTTAAAAAATGAAAAATAGAGAATCATAAAAAATATTTTTTTCTTTATTAAATTTTAAAATGACATAAATTTCTAAAAAAGATTTTGAAATTTTTAACTTAATTTTAATTTTTTAAATCTTTTTTCTATAAAATATATGATTTTACTAATAAATTATATCATAATAAAAAATAAACTATTTTAAATTATAATATTTCATAAAATATATTTGAAATATAAAAAATAAAATATTTCTTTAATTATTTTTATTATTGTTTTCTTTTTTCTTTTTTATAAAATATATTTATAAAAAATAAATTTGAAAAAGGAAAAAAGGATAATATATTTTATATTTTTAATAAAAATATATTTTTGATAGAAAATAATATTTCATACTATGATTTATTAGTACAAATAATATTTTAATAAAAATATTTTTTTTATTTAATAAGGAGGATTTGACATGTTTATCTTAGGTTTAATTTTTAGAAATCTATTTTTTATTAAAAACAAAAAAAAAATTATATTAAGTCAAAAATATAAAAATATATTTTTTAAAAATATATAAAATATAAAAAATTTCAAGATAGTAGCATTTTTATGGTAAACTTTGAGCGAAATACTAATTTGGTTCTTACATCTACTATGTGAGTTATTAGTTAATGTCATTTACGTGATAACAGCTAGTGTTTATAATAAATTTAAACGATTTCATTGACAGAATGACTAAAAGAATATAATTTTAAGTTATTGAATATCTTATTATAATTTTTTTTTAAGATTAAATACCAAAATAAAATATGACTCATAATTTAAAAATCATAGGTGTTTTCAACATTAATTATTATAATAAAAATAAAACAAAAATAATGAAAATTAGGGAAATTTTGAAAAAATGACAATGGGAAGTAAAGAAAGCAAACAATAAGTTTCCTATCTCTTTGTTTTGCGTAAAAGATGGAAAATATAAATTAAGAAAAAAAGGTCGAGAATATAAACTTTAGGTAATTTCATAATTTCATATAAGAGTAATAATAGATCAAATTATATTGGATTTACTTTGATTAGTTTGGTTAACTCCTAATATTATAAAATTTTAAATTTTGATTCGAATTTGAGCTACCTTTTTAAGAAAATAAATTAACTCAAATCGAATTTTATTAATTCGGTTCAATAGTTTTTTAAAATTATTTTTTTATATTTTATTTTCATATTGTTTGAAATATATTTAGATATAAAATAATTATTTTATTTTATACAAATTTAAAATATATAATTAATCATGAGTAAAGACACTGATGCTGACATAACAACTTCTACATGAAATGTAATAACGATTTGAATGGGATCTACTAACATGATTGAAAACATTGTTAAAATATTTTTAGGAGAAGGTTTTATTGATAACATAAGGAAACATCATGAAATAAACAAATATTTTTTTTATTTTAACCTTATGACATAAAAGGAATAGGAAAAGACCATACAAAATTATTTTTAATTTACGATGGATCAGTCAACTCAAATTACAAAATATATTATAATTATTAACAAATTCTTAGAATTTTAGGTGTGATGGGGATTGTAATTCTTTATATTTTTTGGTGTATAATACCATTTCGAGTTAAGAATATGTGAAAGTGCCTTTCTTTTATAAGAAAAGTGCATTATAAGTTATGAAATGAGAGATAGGAGATTTCATAATTAAGGTTTTGAATAAGATAACATTTTCATATTTTGTTTTTTTTCTTTTTCATATTGAAAAAATAATAAGAATAAAAGATGTTAAGCTTTTTATTATCCAGGTGTCGAGTTATTTTTTTGTAGAACCTCTCATTCAGTATTATCACCATAATAGAATTTAACTAATAAGTTCGTGATGGATTAGTGTTGTCATCCATGCTTAGGACACCAGAATATCGAACCATGAACGAAGAAAGGCGTGCGAGAAAAGGAAAAGTATATTGGCTAGTGATTATGAGGTCCCAATTCTTGACTGGAGGGGACACCAAAGGTCTCCGCCCTTCCATCCCATGGATAGATAGAAAGGGAGGTAGACTTTTGGTTTTTTCATGTTGTCAAAGAGTTGGACAATGAAAATAGATTACAAGTGCTTAATCAAACTGATTGGGTCATGTAGAAATGAGGTTCAAGTCTATAAGTGTATTAGGATGCCTCAACTGCATGTCATTGCACTTTCACTTGACATATATCGTAATGATAAATGGCTCATCTTGTCATAACTTTCTCTTAAATTTTCAAAATTTCTGTCAGACGATCCTTGTAAGGATAAAGAATCCTTTACTATATCGGCTATGTTATCGAAGGCTTTAGGGAAGTTGAAATAAGAGAACAAGGAGAACACTTATCTTGGGGTGGATTTATTATTTAGATGATTTCAGTAGTTACCTGTTATGCATTTAGTGATTCGATTTAATTTAAATATTTTTAATTTTTCACTTTTTGATAAAAAAATTAAAATTAAATATAAAGTATAAAAATTTGAATCAAATTAAATAAAAAGATCGATCTAAATATTATCATTTTAATTTAAATTTTTTATTTATTTTTATTTATTTTTACCTCAAATTTCACTTAAAAGTTTTCAATTACATTTCATAGACAAAATGTAATGTAAGAATTCATATTTTTTTCCTTCATACATGTTGGAGAATTGGAAGAAAGTACTCTCGTAATTTCTTCAAATTTTGTGTTAAATGATTTAAAATTCAAAGAGATATATAATATTAAAATGAAGTAATCAAGTGTCTAAATTATACTAATTTTTTAAAGGAAATTAGTATGAACATTATATATTTTTGAATTGTTCATTGTTATCCTTTCTTTGACAAAATAGCTACAACTTTTTATAGAATAAGCATGATAATTTTAGATATATATAATAATATAATAAAAACTATATAATAAAATTAGATATGAGTTTAAAAAATTTAAAAAATATTTATATTTAATATATTAATACAAATTACGAAATGATATACGATATTTTCAATAAAATTCGAACTCCCAAAACGACAGCACAAGAGAAACGAGTTGAACTATGTTTTAGTTTTCATCAAACGTCCAAACCAAGAAACGAAACGAACGAAACGAAACGTTATTGTGGATAAAAACCGAGATTAGTTGGAGTTAAACACAAACTTAATATATAAAACAATAAATAATTAATTAAATCGACTAAATTCTCGTTGCCTCGTGTGGTCGGGCACGCAACCCAAACCAAAACGGACCTCAAAATCCAGCATGTAGCGGACACGGCGGCTATATGCCCCTCCTCCGCCCTTCTTTCTTTCCTCTTTTCGCAGCCAAAAACAAACGTTCTTTTCTTTTTTACCCCCAAAAAATTAGAAAAAGAAAAAAAAAAACCATGTTTTTCTTCACCAATAATTCTAAAAATAAAATAAAATTCAATTTCCTTTCTTCCTTCGATTTCCGATTTCCGATTTCTTAAAGGGTGAGAATTTAAAAATTTTTTAATTTAATCTGATTTGATTTGTCTAGGGTTTGAATTCGAGGGGCTTAGGTGGAAATTTGAGATTGTTTTAGGGTTGGTGATATTGAGATAGAGGTATCGGGTTCGAGCAACGAATCATTGGCGATGGAAGTGGTGGAGATGAAGGGAAAAGTTGTGGAAGAGAAAGATCAGGTTCGGGTCAAGAGGAAGACTTTGCAAGCTGTGCTGGAACAGTGCCAGAGGGCTCTCGAATTGCTTAGTAACAGCGAAGGTGGAATCGACGACGACGATGATGACGATGAAGATGACGATGATAAAGATGATGTGGATCATCAAGGGGAAGTCAGGGGCGTCGGTCTTCGAAGAGATCAAGAAGCCGACGAGGTTTGCTTAATTCTTTTTGTTTATTGTTTGTTCTCAGTGTTCTTAGTGCTTGATTCTGGATTTAGATTTCCATTTCGATGCTAAGAAAAACGAGGGAAAGAGAAGGAAAGGAAGATAAGTGAGACTCTTATATAATGTTTTTTAGCTCGTGAAAGCTATTGATTTTGGTTTTGGTGAAATTGTCATGTTGTTTTTGAAGATTTAGTTTGTTTAAACTTATACTATGTTTCTTTACGGGGAGTTAAGTGTTCAGAGGAGAAATTCGGAATTTTTAATAGAGGTTCAGTTAAGTTTAAGCAGTTCATTGAGGATTATGTGTTTCTTCTTTGAGTGATGAGTAATTCAGATCTGAGTTGAACTCACCTTGAATGAGACAATTGAAATTATATTATGCTAATGGTAGTTCTCATTTGGATAATTGTCTGGTTTGTGTTGGATGCATCAGTTGCATATCTATTTCAATTACTTTTTAACTGCTGCATGCTTACAGGGTGTTGTTTTGCAAGACAGAAAGGTACTGATTGAGCTTTGCTTTTGGTTTGTTTTAGTTATTGATAGGAGTTTGCTGATTTGCTACGATGATTGTTTCATTCTTGAGTCTGGGCCTGGTTGAGAAGTGTGTATGTTGTCATAAGATGGAGAAACCATATTCTAGATTAAAGGCTAATATGGACTGGAACTGCATTCTCTCACTATTGAATTGAAAATATAGAGAAAAAAAACTCAGATGAAAGTAGGACAGCGGGTGGAGGGCTGGAGTCAACTGTTAAATAAAACTTGAATAGATTAAAGCACCCTTCGCCTTGTACAATTCATTAAATGATGCCTTTCGTTGCTTCAGAGTCCATTTGATTCTTATAGCCTTTGTCTCATTGATGTTATCTCGATTGCAATGCTCCTTTCTTATGTGTTTGTTTCTTTCTATGTATACATATATTTATTTTGAAAAAAAAAAGAAAAAAGAGATAAATGTGAATAAAACGAAGAGAAGACTTTGCAACTTTTCCATCATAACATTCATCCTATGAAGTAGTAAAATTTTTGGTCCAAAGATATAAGATTAGGAACTAATCCAAAATGATTTCAAATTGGATAAATGAAGGGTAAAAACAGAGCCCGATGTTGTGAAAAAACTGGAACCTTCTTTCTCTTCATCTAGAAGTTGAGGTACTGATAGAGTGATGGTTGTGAAAAGTAAGGAAAAATTTTTTTTCCTCCTGTGATTGTTGTATTCCACTTTGGAGAGTGAAGTGTATGTTTGCTTGATCTTGTTCATTGTATTCCACTTTGCAGTTGCCTGTTTTTTAGATCTCGTGGATCAAATCATATTCCACTCTAGTTGGCCTGAACCTTTTAATGGCAATAATTATTGAAATACCACTTTAATACGGTGATCCATTATGCTTGATTTGATATGCTCTAACCCTTGAATTTATGAAATAGTTCTTTAATGGCCTTATGACATAGATTATGCATATAAAATTAGCAACCTGATAGAAAAGGAGATCCACTGAATTTGCAATACTTGATGAGGTTGGCATTTGCTTTCCTATCAAATATTTCGAAATAACTTGGATATCTAATTTGTGTGCCCCTTTTATTTGAAATGCAGTTGTGTGATCTTCTAAAATCTAGAGTTCAATGCTCTGACTTCCTTGAGAAGCTAGAGTGTGCTCACGTGCCAGTTCCAGAAGACATTGCTGGTATGCATCCAAAGATCGTCTACTTTGGACTGTTAGCATATGTCATTTTCAATTCATTTCAAAGACATTGAACAGGCATATTTATTCAGTTTATTGAAGTTCATGCTTTAGACTGTTAACTTATATTGTTTTTAAAATGATCTTTGTTGCCTGGATGCTAATGAAATTCTTTGGAATCAGAAGACGGCAGTTCATGGGACATGGTCAATGCAAATGATCTCTGGGAAGATGAAGATGCTGATTTGGATCAAGAAGATTATGTTCTTGTCAGGCAGGAGGATATAGTAGAAGGCATTGCATGTTTTATGGCTGCGTATTTGCTGTCCCTTAAACAGACTAAGGTATGTGAAACTCTTGCTCTTTTTTGGAGTTATTATTATTTTGGACTTAAATTTTTCTCTTTTAATCAGTCACACATAATACACTTAAGCCTGAAATTTTGATTGTTTTATGTCAAAAGTTTTTCTGTGGTCTTAGTTTTTGGCTGACTGAATAAAACAGTCTGTGCATGTTCATCATGGATTATTCAGCAGTGGATGCTAAAAACTTTTATTTTATTTTATTTTTCCCAGGATCTGACCCCCAATCAGCTTCAGGAAGGTGAGTCTGTTTGTCTTCATTAGTGAGTTTTGGTATCCAGTTATATTCCTCCCTAAATGTCAACGAAAATTTAAAGATACCATTTCGCTGGTTAACCCATATTTTCCATCTCAAATATTATCTTTTATTCTATAATTGATACAATATTTCTGACCATTAATTTGGTATGGGAGTTCACATTCTTTTGAATTTTCTTGTAGCACTGAGCAAGACCTTCTCTGCAAAAAAGAAAAAGGGAAAGCTTCGAAAAGCATGGGATGGAAGCAAAGTCATTTATAATGTGGCATCTTGGGGGGCAACTGCAATTGGGTAGGTTATAATTTTAATCTTGACAACCCAAATTTCTTAGCTCCTCCATTTGTTGCTAGAAGTTTCCTCAGTTGGCTACAATACGCTGAATATTCCCATTATGTCATTTTTATTTCACTCTCTTTCTTTTGGCTGATACAATGCATTTATTTGTTTGCTCTTAACAGGATATACCAAAACCCTTTACTTCTCAGAGCCGCCTCGAAAGCCTTCTGGACTTCTTGTCATGTAATATCAAAGCTTCTCTGATTTCCTAGCACTGTTTGGAGGAACAAAGTGTAATATTGGAATTCACTGTTGTATCTATGCTTTCTTGCTGTCGAATGCAGAATGCAGCTCGGTGATTCGCTGGTTGTGTAACACGAACACCATTCTTTTTCGTGCTACAGGTCCATCATTGATCTATCATTATTCTAAATTTAATCTGTGTAAATATATTTCACCTGGAAGAAGCACTTCTGATTGCAATTCAAATTCGTTGGCATTGTGTGATGGCTGCTCGCTCAGCCTTTTTAATCTCCTGACTTCTGCAGTTTGTGACCAGCATATGCAAATTTTAGGCATTGACGAATTCTGTTCCTATTGTTGCCCACTTCGTTGAAGCTTTCTAATTCTCTATTATTAAGCTTTGAAATTATAGGGAAGTTTTTCCCCTTGAGGGCAAGCTGTTGGAAGTCTTTCTAAAATAATCGTGTTTAAGAAACGTGGAAGCAAAGTTCTTTTTCTTCCACGGATTCTTTTACAATTCTCAATTTATAGGGTTTCCTTATTCTGCATAACATAAGAAGAATCTTTTATTCATTAGAAAAGTATGTAAAATCAAACTCTTCATCCAGCCAAAACTTAGACAGAGAAATGATTAGGGTTAAATATAAAAAAGCCTGTCAACTAAATTCATACAATCATTTAAGTCATGATTTCATAGCAATTAATTGAGATTTTAAATATATATTTTTAAAATATTTAAACATCTACTTTTATTCAATTTAATCTGGATCGGTTAACCGATTTTCATACGTAACTGAAAGTTTAAAAAGTTTGAAAGTTCAAGTGACTGCATTAAAACCAAAAAAAAAAAAAAAAACTTGAATAATTGTTTAATTTTAATACGAAGGATTTTTTATACTTCAGGTAAACTCTTTCTACATAGTTATTTGATTTTATTTTTCCAATGATTCTTTAAGGAAGAACATAGCCTCATATGGTTTTCTTTTTCCTTTTAAATTTCTATTCCAATCACAAATTTTGTTCAATTTGCTGTTTCAGTAGTCTTACCTAAGAAGGTTACAATGATAATAATAGGTCAAAATGCTTTAAAAAAATTTATACTTCCACAGCCCTTTTCAGTAGAGACAAATTTATACTTTGTTTATAAAACAAATTAAAGCCCGGAATTTAATCGACCAACAAATTTAAAGTTTGAATCCAAATATCTATAACCACCTTTTATACTAGGAGTGTAATCTACATCTTTTTACCTGAAAAAAAAAAAAGATTTCAAAATTTATTTCCTATATAAATTATAAGGACGAAGAATTACCAGCCACAACGGGTTTCAGGTTTTTAAAATTCCAGAAGCATTATCTTTGCCTTTATTCTTCCTTCTTCCTTTGTTTTTTTCTGCCCAGAATATACCCAGGAAAGTCTATGCAAACATGCTGAGAAAGATAAAAGCTGTGGGGAAGGGAAAGAAAGGAAGTAGAAACATACTGGGTGTATTATATTTAAAAGGAAAAATATGAGAGCAAAGAATTTCGGTTTTCTCAGTATTCTTTATATTTATATATCTGTATCTATATATATATATGAGAGCTGACCTATGAATTTAGAGCAGTTGAGTCACTTGCTCTCTTTCAAAACTGTAATAGCTAATAGCCCAGAAAGGGTATCATATGCATAAACATACGCAGATGACCAAATTCAGTCATCTCGTTCTCCAGAAGGTCATTGAGATCATCTCATCTGGGCGGCAACTTTTATCTCCAAGGCTTTTATTGTAATGTGTGTGTCGCCAGCTCATCCATATCTTACCCAAATAACTGTGTCTAGTAGTAGTATGAGTTGTCCTTGTGATTGCGAGCATCCTTACCGAGCATCGACTGCACCTCCATGATAGACCTTGGTGGCTCCAGGTCCTTTTCTGGGAGTGCATTTCCGATGAGTTGCTGCATCTGTGATGCAAAAGTATCATCTAGAATCTGCAAATTAACAATGGGGTACAATGTCAAAAATACAAAAGGATGTTGATTCTAGCAAGAAGAACAAACATTGAAGGAATCTTGAGAATAACACAGGTGAAATCAAGAAATGAAATAACCGATGCTGTACCTACCAAAATTCTAATGTTTCCAAGAATCCAAATCAAATTAGTTCAGGTGTGAACATCTTACAGCTTCCTATGATCACATGTATTTAGGAAAAACCTTGCATTCGCATTTTGAACAGAATATTCCTTCTTAGCTTAGCCTTTATGATTTTCATTCAGTTATTAAAAAAGATTTTGAGCCATCTATATTTTCTCAATAATTTGATTGTTTATACAGTTGCCTACGTGTTTGGCATTAAAAATGTTGTTAGCATCAACAATTCAATGTTTTAAGACTGATGCTAAGGTTTATGTTGTGATATGCAATTTCCTGCAGAGATACCATCAATAATGACCTATACAATAATTTGATGTGTTAGTAAAACATATGAGCAAAGACTCGCAACAATTTTTGCCTTTCAACTTTGAAGCAACCTAGATCTCTAGGTAAATGTGACATCAAACATCCAAATTGCAGAATACATCAGAGTTTAGATCACATCCTTTTTTTTTTCAGGCAAACTCCGTATTGATAAGTATATTAATGCAAGAACCAACTCATCAAGCATCAGTTGAGAGATGCAAAGCTCAGTAAGTGATCCATCGGTTTAACATTGTAATAACTAATTTGGGACCTTATTTTCAACAAGGAATCAACAGATTGTTATGTTTTTACTTACAGATACAGCAATTCTGGAACCTTTGTACCACGATCTATTTTCTTTCCTGTTTTCCAAGAAGCTGAGAACATCCTGCAATGAGAGAAAAAAATTCATGTAAGACGTGCCAAATTATTAACTTGGAACCATTTACAGCATCATTCACCTATAACTTACCTGTCCCATCCGATCCCAGTACCATCGGCAAATTGCAGTGAAAACATGAGTCTCAAAAACAGTATGAAGGTGATTTATTGTACTTGTCAGCTGTTCTTTTAATGGCTGCATTCTGCCTCGTATATCAGACTCTCCAACTGTTTCTTTAGAATCTTGGAGAATCTTTTTCAATTTTGTTGAGTTCTGTAATTTGGTCTGCAGGTAAGAAGGCAAAAAAAAAATTCAATTCCACAGTATAAACAAAATATTACTCAAACAAATTGATTGAATGGGAAACTTCAAGTATATATAATTGACTCATACTGCATCTAGTACGATGAAAACTGACTGAATGATACAATCTGCAAATAAAATAATAGATCAACATGTTTGAATTGAATGTGAAACTTTGAGAATATATATTGCCTTATACAGTCTGCATGTAGAAGGAAAGATGAGAGTGATAAACAAGCTAAACTGGATAGACAGCCTCAGAATCTGAGAATAGCCAATACTGATACCCACACAATTAAATTATCTACCAAAGCTAATTCTAGCTATAGCCTAAGAATTTTTGCGTATATAACAGTTCTTTTCAGTTTTCAGATATATTTTAGATTAATTCATATTTATCATCCAATGAGAGATTTCTCTTTTTTTTTATTTTTTTAATTTTTTTTTATTTTGAATGAAAGATTTCTTTCTTTTTTTTTATTTTTTTAATTTTGTATATGGGAGATGGAAATAAATATTAAAACTAGAAGAAATCACTCTGCAATATATCCTGGTCAGCAATACCAATCAAATTATAACCTATATCTTATCTTCTTTTGTAAATACCAGACAAGACAAATTAAAAAGGCCAGTGTGACCTAATAGTGAGACTCACATTCTCGGCAAGCTTTTCAACAACAGCCTGCAGGTATCCTCTAAACTTGGTTCTCAACATCACTGTGACCTCACTAAGATGCTCCCCAGGAGCTGCGTTTCCACCTTCAGGGATGCAAGAACCCCATGACTTAAACTGGGTCTCTATCTTCGGACGTAGGAAATCAAGCATCCTTCTCATAGAATTCAACAGGATGCCCAGCTGGAAGCAGCAATCAAATTCTTCAGCAAAAAGACTCAAAAGAGTATGCAAATCCAAGGGAGATTCTGTTAACTAAAAAATCTGTGGCTTACCTCATCAGGAACGGTATAGGAGCATACAGATCTTTTAGCAAGTTTCTGCATGTACTTAAGGCCAAATTTCTTTGGTGCCAAATTTTCCTTCAAAGGAGATACTACATCTGCATACTGCTTATCCAGAGCTTCCACTATTGCTTTCTCAACATCTGAAATGGCCTGGTGTGAAACATAGCCCAAAGTCTTATTTTTATTAGAAAACGCTGGTTAAACAATTCATGATGTAGATTGATTGGAAGATCACTAGTGCAAAACATAATTAACTAGCAGCTAGAAATCTCTCCACGTCTCTTTTTCTAAAATAAGTTAATTTTTGATAAGACCAGCATGGTAACATTTGTTGCATGTTAATGCATGAAGAGGACTACAAGGACAAAACAAGAAATGAAAATTGGATTAGATTACATACATTTTCTAGCACAAAAATATATTCAGGCCAGCGGCAGATGATGACTTCATAGTCATTCAAGGTCTCCCGCAGTCGGTCATACATTTCATCAACAAAAGGAGTCGTACAATGTTGTGTTCTAACTCCTGACCACTTTACCTGCAAATATATAAGTTTCAGACAACTTTACATGACAAAAATTCCTTGAAGACCAGTTTGATAAAATCTGCAAGATGCTTCTAGAATAACATATTTTTAGCACAGTCTTCATTTGTGGATTTCATTTTTAATCATTTAAAAAAGAAAATAAAGATAAGTTATCACATGCTTAGACAAGGTGACAAAGATATGCTCTTCCTGATTCAAATCAATTAGGCCCCGGTACATTTATGAAGTTATTACAAGAAGCAAATCTGGTTCAGCAGTAGGAATCAACCGTTTTATATTATCTATCTGCAGTAAGGTTGTTGCTTAAAGAATGTACCTTATCTAATTTACATGACTCAAGTAGAGATTGCTGCTTATCTTGAATCCATATCATGATGTACAAGTGGAACAACTCCTTTGCATCAACGCCACCTTTCATATGACTGGAAGAAAGATAAATGAGTTTGCAATAGTGCAAAGGACAATTAATACAAAATTGATTGTTATGAAAAGAATTACCTTATGTTCCAGCTGGCAAGATCTCGCTGGAAATCTGCTGTTGCTATAACAAGTTCTGCCACAGGTGGTGAAGGGCCAGATGGTGGGCATGTAAGAAGGAATGCACGCAATCTGCTGCAAAGATCTGTGCTGTATATAGATGCTGACAGATTTGGTAGGTCTATAAAACTGCAAAGGAAGGAAGGTGATTTAATGTTGCATAAGGCATACCACATAGGAAGCAACTGTATGGATGTTGATACATGCATGATGGTATGACCTGGTATGATGTGCTCAAAAGTGAATGTGCATAGTATATCAACAATTTACATTCAAAATGGCAAACACAAACATATTGTTTAAGCATATTATATGATAACACACCTGTGACCATATTGTCTGCAGCACAATTAAAAAAACTGTGGATTATCCCAACAATAGTAAGTAATTAATGCCAGCATCATGATTAGCTCAAAATCAAATAAGAATTATCCCAAAAATACTGTTTTAGCCATACTCCATCACATGAATGAAATTATACTTTTTGAGCAAGCTTAAAACAAATCAAACAACAACCAAAGGAAATACATACCTGGGAAGTATATGTTGATTGTGAATCTCAATATCAGTGAATATCTCATTCTTAATGTTCATGCAAAGACATGTCATCTTCTGGTAAGCAGTAGACAAAGCAACAGGGTCCATAAAATTGGGTTCATTGTTGGTGGTAACGAATTCATCAGTCTCGGTCAAGTGCCTTCTTGATCTCTTTCTTGCAGCAGCCTGTGTAGATACTAATATTCAGAAAGTAGAGGCAAGGCATATGGAAACATAGGTACAGCACTAAGGAAATTAAATTCCTGAACCTGGAAATAATGACACAGATTTGTCTGTGCTTCTGGGGACAATATGTCATGTAGAAGAGTATAAAGTTTGACAGCAGGTTCCAGTGCAGGTGCTGCAAACCCTGTTGCAGGCTTGAACACATCCATAATGCCCGAGAATAATGATTCGTCAAGGGATTTGTAGTTCTCAAAAACAAGAGAAAGAATTTGCTCAATCTGATCTTTGGTTTCTCCCAATATTCGGTTCTGGTGAAGCAGTGAACAAACAGCTGTGTTAAAAAAGGAAGAAGCAAAATATTATAAATTATAAACAAAAAGTGAAAGGAATAGTACCTCTTGATGACTCAATGTCTTACTGTGGCCCTTCATAACAACAGGCATTAACAATTCATGCACCAATGTGAGGCAGTCAGCAGTAGGTGTAGCCACACCCATCACATAGGAGAGATACCTGTAAAAAATTTACGTTAAGATGTCAAACATAAAGACATTGACCAAAACAGTAGCCTTTTAGAATATGAATTGCAACACTCAACAGAAATGGTAAACAAAAAGAAAAAAATCCAAACACCTTAGCTTGGTGTAGACATCAGAAACTCCATAATATGAGGCAAACTCTGTTAATAGCCATTTCCATGAACCATATAATAGTAAATTCCTTTGTTGGAAACGTTGAACCTTCATTGCAACTTCTAAGACAAGGTCATAGGCAACTGTTTCTGCAACAGAACCACACTAGAAAGAGAAAGAAGAATGCAATTAATAGCATAAAACTATTTCACAATAATCCAATTTTTCATCTTAAACAATGAAACGTAATATGATAATACCAAGTTGAAAAGCAAAATAAATGGACTGAACTTTCTTTCTTTAAAATATAAACTACAGACTTATTATTGTAATTAAGTAAGAAAACATACTACACATTTCAAATTTTAAGCTAATCAAGCCTAGTTCACCTTGAGATGACTATTATCATCTGAACTTGTTGAGTAATTTATATAGAGCTGCAGCTTGCCTACAGGTTCATGTTCCGGCTCACGATAAATGGACCACCACCGCAGCTTGTCAGTCTGCATTCAACTTTCATATAAGCAATATTAAATCAACTAAAATTACAAATTAAGTAGAACAAATGTCAGTCTTTTGAAACAATACCGAGTCTTCAGCAATAGTAGCCACTTGTGCAAGAACGCGACCAAAATGCTTCCCCTTGGAGTCCTGAATTTCAACAATTAGATCATCTCCCAAACCATCTGGGAAGCTGCGAGAGTTATCAGTTCCTATCTTATCAGTAACCATCTTAAAGAAATTTAGAGATGAGAGCAGGATAATTAGGGAACAAGTACATACAAGACATGAGTTTCACCAGATCCAGGCTGCATCCTTTTGCTGTCTTCTTCAGCTGAACTTTTCAGTCTTAGCATGCAAGAGTATGCTTCTAATTATGTATGTGGACAAAAAGGGAAGAATGTTGGGAAAAAAAAAAAAGAGAAAAAAATAAGTTGGCCAATTCATAAATTAAAATGAAAATAAATGAAAGGAACAATTGCCAAGCAATACTATCAGTAAGTACGAACCAGATGTCTTACTTACAAACAATTAAATAACTAGGGATGCCCTTAAAACAATCTACAATTCACATGCAAAATCATATCTTTCACAAAGCACTATCCATAGCTGAATAATAAGGAACTAGGCTGTTTGATGATTGGGGTATAGATGTGGCATCTATTGTTTTTAGCATAGTGAGGAAGAGTACATCAAAGTCCAAGTCAGCAGCTAAGATGAATAAATCTGGTTAAACAGGATCCCTTCTTTCTGTAACCTCTAGCGGGAAAGCAAGGGGCTTGGAAAGACATACCTTGCACAGCTTCATATGATGAAGAACTATTGCGTAAACTTGTCACACCAATTTTCAGCAGTCCAGATACTTGTTTTATATACTGAGTTCCAGCATGCACATATGCTAAACTTTGGCGTGAGAAAGAACGATTTGCAGGTAAATGAGGTGTGACACGAATCTTTCTAAGAGCTTGCCACCTTGAAAGGAGTGTTGACTGAAAATTGGACAAGCGATACCGAATAGTGTCCAGCTTAATTACTGGTGCCCTAAGACTAAGAGATGACATACTACAGCCAGTTGGTGGATCCAGGGTTGTTTTGACTTTGCGCACTGCCAGAAAAGAAAATATTAGGGATAGCCTAGAGAAAGCAACTAAAACAAAATTTTCAAATCTGGGATAGAAAACTTACCTTGCACCTTCATCTTGCCTATAATTTTCTTAGGTTTTGGGGCAGCCACCTCACTGGTAAGCTCTGAAGAGCGTTTTGCCATTAGTTCCTCTTCTGATTGCAACAGGACTTGTTGTAATCTATGTACCACAAGCAGATTTTAACGAAAGTAAGAGCTAAAATTAGCAGGAGTAGAACAATAAAGCATACTCGTTTGCAAATCATAAACAAATCCAAAACCTCCATGATCAATTAAGGAACCAAATTATGATCCTTTAAATCATTTCCTTCTGAGAATATGGATGGCATTTTCATCAATTTAAGAGGCCACTACCAAATGTAGTCATTTAAATCTTCTAATTGATTGGACTTCCAGACATTACGAAAACTTTTATTGAACTAATGAAATTAAGGGGCAAATTTAGAACAAGGCTGACGATTTTTACTAAAAATTACTGTAGAGAATGTATCAGTCAAGGTAACCCTTCTAGAAGAACAAAACAAGATTAAACTCACCCGAACGTATCTCGTAAGAGAGCACATTCATTTTCAAGAAAAATTGGAGCTTCCATGCAACCCCTAGCCCATGCATGAAGGCAAAGTCGAACACATGCATCATAGGCAATTACAGCATGCCAGGGTCCAAGAGCACTGATTTTGATATGATAAACAACTTAGAGCAGTTTGTGAATAGAATAAACTGCAGGAAGAAAGGTCTATTGTCATTATTGGGAACATCTAAGAGTCCATGTTGGTCAGAGATACCTTGCATGAAATGTTGGGACGCGTGCTGGATGAACACCTGAAGATGCAGTAGCAGCTTCTACACCAGCACCATTTCTGGGAACAAAGAGAATAAATAATATTAATGTGCATTAGATTGTATATGCAGTAGTTGAATACATTAATGAGCTTTCAGATTAAGTGTATCAAATTAGTATTATGCAAAATCATTGCACAAACCTTACAAACTTATCAGATTTCCTGTTGCTCATATTACGCTCGAACTTAACTCCAGACATGGATTTGAATGTCTTTGGATCATGTGAATTAGCTGCATACTTGGTGCTTTGTATTTCAGACGCCGGCATATGCTCAGTATCTTGTTTAAATTCCTGCACTGAACTAGAAAATGGTGGTGCACTTGGAATATCGTTGTCAGAGAACTTTTCATGCTGTTGTTTTCTAGAGTTCAAATCCTGCAAAAATACCATCTCAGAAAGAGCAGCATATATAACTCATGATAACCAAGAAGGGACCAAATAATCAAGTAAACCCAGTGAATACAAAAGACAGATTAATAATCAAACTGCCAAATATACATATGGTCTCTACAATGTTCAAAGTCAATTTAAAACGGATGACTAGATGTTCCAATCGTTTTGAATGTACATACATTTTGAAACCAAGAAGTTCAGAATCCACCTTTACTTATTAAAACCACCTGTAATCATGAAGGATTGCCCTAATGCATTCATTAAATCAAAGGTTCTAGAGGTGCATGCTCCATCAGACGGCAAGAATAACAAGACTAGCTAATCAAGAAGTGTTAAATGCCCGAAGTAAGCAAACATAGCTACGAATAGTAGGCCAACATAATCCAGCAAAGAAGCTCCAGTTCTCCTTAGTTGCACTAAACATTAGCAAACTATGGAACTGGTGTGAAGTCCATACACTTAAAGTTTATATATTTTCCTACTATGTCCACATATTTCCATTCAAGTGACTATTGTAAACCTTGATTAATTAATGTAAAACTTCACCACCAAATTCCAATTATGTCCAGCAATTATGCTACAATATCTATCTGCCATCAAATTGAAAAATTGTGCCTCAATCTGGAAAACAATCAAAACCATTCAAGCCAAAATTTTAGTAAAACAAACCTTTTCAGCTGTACTTTCCACATTAATCCGAGAAGGCACACTTGAAGCATATCCTTCTGAAACATATGCCCTGCTACGAGGAATTCTGCCATTAATACTCCCCACTTGAGTAGTCGAAAACTCAGAGCTACGAGCTGAATCTGAAGACTCATCCTCCTCTGTAAAACCATCCCTCCCAACAGGATATCTCCCATTCCCTCTCCCTAACCTATCCCCCAAATTCCTTCCTCTCCCTCCCATTACCGTCTCCATCGACGAACTAATATCTGAATATGTATAATCACTAGCAGAGGCATATCGTGGCTGCCTTCGGGGCAGGTTTCCATATCTATAAGCAGTTCCATTAGGAATTCTTTCATCTTGTGGAGAAGAATCAAGAGAATACCTCCCTCCATAAACAGTATCTTCCTCTGAGTCGGTAGTGACGCCATTTTCAGAAGCAGAGGCACTGTCGTGCTCGACGTTACCGGTTAAAGTAGTAGACATCACCGGGATTGCCGTGGCCGGCAAGTGGCCGCTTCTGAATTTCGCCGGCGGTGGTAAGCCGAAGTTCCGGCCAGCAGTACGGATTTTGGTAATTGGATCCATTCGAGGCCTCAAGCTAGAATTTGGATATGGAAGCTCCTTCTTCTCCTAAGTCAAATCATTAACTAATTAAAACATAAATTAAAAAAATTAAAAAAAAAAAACTCTTACTTCTCGAATCCATTTGAGGGCATTGTTGTCAAGTCCTTCAGTAAACATGTTCTTTGTTCTGTCTCTTAAGTCTTACCTAAGCCAACATTGTCAAAATCTCTTGTAAGAGAAAATAAGTAACCAAAAAAAATAAAAATAAAAAAAATAAAATGAAGAAAACCAATGAACAACAATGTGCGAAGTGAAACGACAAACAGTGTTCAGAGTTTCACAGCTGAAAAGGAGCTTTGAAAGAGAAAAAAACAGCGACAGAGAAAGAGAGAGTCCAGTGAAGAGATCAGTTTGGAATATAGTATTTGAAGCTTTAGAGAAAAAAAAAAAAAACTTTCTTCAGCTCTGAATCAGAAAGTGAGAGAACACTGAATTCTAGAGCTTCTCTGCAAAAATTTTTCTGGGTTTTTTAATTTTTATATTCATTTTCTTCTTTATTTTTTTATTTATTCAAGATTTTCTTATGTCGATTCAATTTTACTTTTTAGATTTGGCATAAAACGACATCGTTGTCACAATTTAAATGAAAAAAAAAAGTGCGAATAAAAAGCGCACGTAGCGAGGTGGAGCCTGGAGGTGAGAAAAAAGTAACGGGTGTTGACGTGGCAAAGAGGAACTCCGTTATTTCAGTGTTTTAATCAAAAGTACTGTTAATGGTCGAACGTTGTAAGTGGGGACGCTTTTTTTTTTTTTGTTACTAAAAAACATCCCGATATTCCATAAGTGCACATGGTTATGTGGGCCCCAACAAACTAAAACGTGCTCTTCTCTTTGCTCTATTTGTGCCGTATGGGGTTGGATCTCGTCGGCTATTGTTTTTGTTTTTGCACCTCAGTTTTGTCCAATTAAAAAGAAAACAAAGACAAAAGTCACATGATGATCAATTATGGTCTTAGTTATGTGTGATCAACGGCTGTGATCTGTTTTTCTGACATTGGTGATTTTTAATTCGAATTTTTGATTGCCTAGGCGCCAAGACGGTGATGATCTTAGCTGGTGGTAATAAGGTCATTATTTCATGTTGACGGCATTGGATAAGAAATTTGAAAATTTTTGAACAAGGTGGTTGCATTAGATAAAAGTTTTTTTTTTCTTTTATCCCTTTATTTTTTAATGATAAGATATTTTTAAATTTCGCTTTAAATATTTTTGAATTTATTTAAGTAAATTCATTTATGTTAAATTTAATGAATTCATAATTAATTATCTTCTCAAAATTTTTTTTTGAATTTAAATCCAAACAACAAAAAGAATTTATCATTGACCTTTATCTTTTTGGATGTAAGTTTTTATTATCTTGATTTGAAAGAATTATTCATGAATTAATATTGGGGGTTATTAAATAGGGCAGTCAATATGATTAATTACGTTATAAATGGAAAGAAGCATGTTTAAGAAAGTAAGGTGGTAGAGGTTATATTTAGAAGGGGGGAGGTGGGAACCGGCTTTCTTGATATGGAGACGGCCCCCACTAACCTAACGTAAGGTACTCACCTACCTCTACCTGTTGTCTTAAAAAGAAAGGGAAAATGGACGACCTGAGAGATTTTCAAGCATGGAAAATGATGTTACTTGTATTGGGTTGCATTCGCAGCAACTCTCGTGTTCCCATGAATCACAGACATGGTTCCCAGGAAAGAAGAGATACATGGTAAACCAATTTTATTGGAGCTTTTTTTTCTGTACCGAAAGCACAAGCATAAACACTGAAACATGAATTTTATCGTGTTAACTTAAGCATACAATTCATCAACATTACATTCCCCGAGGAAAACCTTTAAGCTATGCGGTGAACCGCAACTGCCTTCAGCAATTAGTGCTCTGTCATTGGCAGCCATGTGCTCAATGATTTTATAAATCATTTCAATCTGCATCCATAAAACAAAGAAGGTTAGCACAGCATATTATTGAGTAATAAGTACCTTGAACAGTATTTTGTGCATACATCGCCAGGAGCATGGCAACGATCAGCCACTTCTTCGAGCGTCAATGGTTCAACAGGTTCTTTACAGCTGAACAAAGTGAAACAGAAAACAGTAATCAGCAAAAAACAACAACAATAAACAAAACACGCGTGCGTACAAACAACCTAAGCCAAATTAAACGATAACAAAACAGAGCATAAAACGGGAATTGCATTGAAGGTCATCAGGCCTTTGAACCACAGAGGAACAAGAGAGAGAAAGATGGGCTACAAGGCCTAAAAGTGAGAGAATATCAGTTGCTGTAATCTACAAAGACATTCTAATTCTGTGACCTACTAAAACATTCTAATTCATCCATAAAGGATGTCTAGAGATTGACAATAACCTTGGCAAATAACTGTTTTAAGCATGTTGCTTCCCTGAAGCATTTATCTGGCATATCTAATGACATTTGGTCCTATTGCACCATAAATACCTGATTTTAAGGATCTAACATCGTACCTGGCCTCATTGAGTACTGCTAAAACCCGCTTTTGTAGAGCTAATACTTCCCCTGCTGCTTTTTTCCCAGCCTCCACACCTAAGATGAAAATTGAATTGGAAAAATATAGAAAGAAAGACAATCAGATTAATTAACGAGCAAAGAACATTTAGATCGAACAGCTACGTTAGAAGATATGACCCAGCTACACAATATCCTTTTTAGTTCACTTCAAGGATTAAATTTCTTAAATAGAAGATGAAACATATACTTACCAGGTTGATGGTAAGCATTAATGTTGATAAGTGCAGCATAAATTCCAACAGCTCGCTCATAAAGTGCTATGAGAGCCCCAACAGTTCTAGTTGTCACCTCCTGTACAGTGACAGTGATGGACTCTCGGTCATTTGCATACAGAGCTGATCTTGTTCCCTGCACAAGCAAGTTATAGAATGCAAAGATTATCAGCCTTTATCATGTGTACATTTAGAAAATCTGCTGTTTTAGAAAACTGGCACTTATCAAACCTGTAGCATTCCAAACAGGTAGTCACCACATGTAACACCTGGCTCAAGCTCCCAATCATGACCAGGGGGTCTATCACGTAGCACTTCAATGAATGT
The DNA here is from genome assembly GCF_002303985.1 of Durio zibethinus. Next base: position 3,585,589 of record NW_019167826.1, read on the forward strand.
CACAAAGAAATTATGCACACCCTCCCTCAGTTGTTGAATATAGCTATAAATTGATAATATGTGGAAATTAGCATCAAGCCTGAGCATTGGTTCCATCAATAAAGATCAAACAAATTTGAAAGGCATAAGGAAAACCTACGCGTGCTGATCTGTGCTTCCTTTATTCCCATAAACAGAAATTCCTTGATTTACCTGATCAATTAAGAAGTAGTGTTTTTTACTAAATCTAATCATGTAAGAAAGCAACCCCAATATGTTTATCAATGAGTAAATATTCAACACAAAGCCCAAAAATATTAAACTGCAATACAATTGTATCATGCTCCAACCTCAGTGAATGTTTGGATCCCAAGTAACAAATGTTGAAAGTTTCAAAGAAGCCGGCTCATTTAATAATGCTTTGATATTAATAAATTGTACATTATATGTATTGCCGTGTTGGGGGGGGGTGGGGGGTGGGTGGGCTAAAGCACAGAATTTGTTAAATTAAGGTTAATGCCTCCAATAAGGTTCCTTGTACTTGAGAATATTCTCCTACTTAGTATTCATGCTATGTCAATGAATAAAACAAATAAAAAGTCTCTCTCTTCTTTCATCAATATATAACAAGTGTCCCCATCACTTAACTGCTAAATAATGTCAATACAACAACCACATTAAAAAATCTTTGATTATGCCAAAAACTTCAATGGGGAAGATGTGACGACAATTAATCTATTAAATAGCTGCAGGTAAACAAGAGAATATCTATAACTAAAGAAATACTCCTAACCTAAGACTCAATCACTGATGGAACCATCATTCATTCTCCCCCAACAAAAAAGTCCTCATATCAGCTCATATGCTTTATCCCGTTAACACACCCACCATGTGGAGTATTGAGAGTGATTGACTAGAAATAGTCCTATATTTTAGCATTTTGTACATAGTGGCCACTAGTGAACTAAAAGTAGTCTCGAAGATGCATCCTAAAATAAAGTGGCATTAGTCATCTTAAATAGTTACACATACCCGGTTACCATCCAGGTCAAACTCCTTGCCAAGTGATTCCATAACCAGCTGCTGTAAGTACCTACTAAATAAATAGTAATAAGCTGTCCTTGTAAGGAAGGACAACCATATCCTGAATAAACCCAACATGCGAAGCCACTAATATGAGAAACAAATTTGTACAACATAAGTTCTGTAATATAGTTAAGAATTGAATACCTTAGATCCAACCCCATCAGATGCCCAATACCAACATAAACCAAGCAATGCTGCAGGATTATTCCTAAGCTGAAGGAAAAGAGGAAAAAATATGCATGTCAATCAGGGGATCTATTGGCAATAACAGGTGGAATACAGGCAAGATACAAAATAAATATAGGAAGTTAAAGGCAAACTAAAACAAGCTAGCATTTCAAATAGAAGATGAGGAGTAAGTTTTGCCATGCTCACAAACTGCCAACTGAACTCTTACTTTCCAAAATAGGCAACATCAAGGGAATGGAGACAAGCAACCCAAGGTCACCAAGTAAAGATTGCAATTATCATAATTCAACTCTCCCTACTAAATCATTTCAGAGCAGCCTCACAATAGGTTAAAGCAACCATGAAGACAACATTCCAAAACCTACCACTGTGCTCCTAGTGGCGTCGTCCATCATAGTTGCACCGACAAGCATTTCTCTTATATCAATTCCCTGCAGTAATATTCACTTAGAACTGTCAGGAAGTAAACTAATAACTGCCTTAAATATTTAAATCCATAGACTACTTGCCTGAAGTGCTGCTGGAAGTAGACCTACTGCAGACATTTCAGACGTCCTGCCACCAACCCAATCAAACATAGGGAATCTAGCTACCCAACCCTCAATCTTCGCTGTGTTGTCCAACAAAGAATTTTCTTGTGTAATAGCAACACCCTGCATAAAATATACATAAGTAACATATATATAGTTGAGAATCAAATTAGTGGGGAAATCTGCTTCCAGAGTAAAGGAGAACAAGAACACATAATTCTCATCTAAATGCAATATTAGATTCAGTACTTCCAAGTGAAGTCTCTATGCAAGGGATCATATAGAAAGAACTACGTATAGTTTCTAATACAGAGTATGGTTTAAAAAAGCAAGCTAACATCAACTAACTTGGAAAAATTCAACAAGCCTATTAAACACAATAAGAACTTTTCTTTTATAGAACATTAATAATAATAATAATAATAATAAACAGATCATAGAGGCAGTTGTACAACACTCTCCATTATGGTGGCAGAACAAATATAGGCCAGTTAAACAATAGAAAAGGATAAAAACCATATGTGTGTAAACCTATGTGGTTTTTAGCATTTTATGAAAGAATACTTCCACCATGCATGCATATCTACATCTAACTCTACTTATGAAGCCTCTTGATATCCTCCAATGACAACCTAGCTTGAATTAAATACCAAAGTAAAATTTTGAAATCATACTCTGAAGCAGGGTAAGACAAATAAAAGCAGAAATAAGAACCTGAGATCAAAACCTGTTTCGAAAAATCAAGACCAGCTTCACAAAAGGCTTTCTGTACTTCCAACAGACCATTTCTTGTTTCAGGGGTACCTCCACTCTGGGTAGATAGGTTTTTATTAGATAAATACACAACAAATGTCATATATAATCCAGAAAACATGTAAACAAATCAGAATGAAAAAAAAAAAAAAAAAAAAGAACAAAAAATGTTGTAGAGATATTAACCATGACTTGATATGTACCTTTGAAATCACAATTACAAGTGTAGAAGCCAGTTCGGAGCCAAGTTGTGCAATCTGATGATCAATTCCAGCAGGATCTGTATTATCAATGAAACTTAACTGCCAATTAACAGCCAATTCCAAGAAAAAGTATATAATTAATACTTGAAATCCTTTACTTATGAGGCAACTCAAAAACTGAAAACTGAAGTTAGAGCATTGCTTTAACAAATAAAAACTATTAAGAAGCTCCATTGCTGTCAGCAAACTAAATCCTCAGCTTATTGCGAATAAACAAATGTAATACATAATTCAAATTAATAAAACTACTTTAAAATAGAACCTACTAACACAAATTGTTCTTTTAAAAAAACAGAAATAAAATTGGCATTTTACTTCCAGTAAAAACCAAAGAACATGAGGTAATATGATTGATCAGATACCTTTAGAGGAGGATTATCAGGAGCTAATGCTTCCGCGACGAACTGCGGCCCAAGAGCCGAACCTCCAATCCCAACAGAGAGTATTTGAGTAAAACGACCTTCTGGAGAAGTCGGAGGTTTAATCTGCAGTTTGAAAAGGGATTAAGCAAATTGATTATTAACTTAATCCGGCTTGAAGCTTGATGATCTACTTTACTAGTTGGTTCCAGCGAGTTAAAACGGAACCGCAAACTAACCTTACCGCTGATGACGTCATCAGCGAACTTGCAAACGGCGTCGAGAGTTTTCTCAATCTGTATTCTCAGAAACGAATTTGGCGCGAGTTTCGCGTTCCTCAACCAATAGTGGCCCACCATCCGTCCTTCATCGGGATTGGCGATGGCTCCTTTTTCCAATTCCTCCATAGTTTTAAACGCGGCTTGGAATCGAGGCTCCATTTCGGCGACGAACTCATCCGAGAAACCGATCCTACTGACATCGAGGTACAACCCGAGCTCCTTGTGCTGGTACAACCAGTCAACGTATCTCCTCCACAGCGCTTTAGGATCTTTCTCGAGTCCCCCTTGCTTGGCCGTCTTCAAAACGCCAACGTTGTTCATTTTGGACAAATCGGCGGATATTTCGCGAGCGACGGACTGAGTGGCGACGGGTTTAGAGTTGGGGTTAGATTGAGTTGAGAATGCCAGTGAGTGTTTGGGAAGCGAAGGAATGGGCTTGGAGATTCGGTTATGCTTAGGCTTCAAAGAAGGGGAAGAAGGGCAGAGGCCTGGGAGAGAGGCCATTGAAGAAACAAAGACGAGTGAAAGCGAAACGATGATAACGATGGGGGCAAAACACATAGAGAAAGATATTTTCGTTTAGACCATTGGATTGGGGGAGTTGGGGTTTGACATTATTTGAAGAAATGATGAACTGAAATGCTTTGGGGTTTTCTGAGGTTTCTATTTGTGTTTTTCCTCGATTTGGTTTTGACGGCGGCTCGTGCATCGGCTGGTTGTACCTGGTTCACACGTTGATTGTTTGGATTTTTTTCATTTCCAATTTCTGTGATGAGCCGGTGCCGGTGTTGGAGGGGTCATAGTTACAGGGATGCCCCTGGAATATTCCCTCCTTGGTTTTGACCTTTGACGGACACATCATTGAAAGTGGAGACAGCCTGTTTTTGTACATCGGAGAATCCGTTGCTTTTTGCGAATTGAGTGGACTTATTAACAAAACAAAAAGAAAGTTACAAAATTACTAAAAATTTCTAGAAAGTAATTAAATTAATTAATTAATCTAATAATAATTAGTATTATATAATTTTAAGATTAATTTTATTAATCTAATAGTTTTATTTTTCAATTTTAGTTTTTACATTGCGTTTGGCATATAATTGTGCGCATATATAGGTAAGAAAGCGAAAGAGAATGAAGAAACTTCGTCTTTTTTACTCAACCGCTTTCATGAGGCCCCTTGAACGAGTTGACCTTTTTTTTTTTTTTTTTTTTTCTGAACCCCTAAAAATGAATAGATCAGTTGGGCACAAAAATAATATTTGAGCTCATTGGCCCAAATATAAAATAATAAATGCTTATTTAAAGAATTTAATTAAGCAACCAAAATTTTTGAAATTGTCCAAATTAAAAGGATAATTTCAGTCAAATTCAATATTTAATCAGTTATTTGATATACTTACCTTTAAAAATAATGACTAAGGATAACAGTGGATACACCTAAGCTAGTATCTTGCATTAGGACCCGATTAAGTAAAATTAAAGTATCCTATAACCAATCAAGTTCGGATAATAAAATTATTATTTATCATTAATTACAGATTCAATAATTTTTTTAAGGTGTTCATTTTATAATATATTTGTATAAATTTATTAATTTTTTAATAAAAATAATAACAAAAAAAATTATGAGATTTTCCAATGTAAAATTTTCATTCAAAATTTTTTATTTTTCAAATTTTTGATGTGTCTATAAACACTTTGCTTGATAGCTTAAACCCCCCAGTTTTGATAGTGGTTTTAATATTAACGATACCCGGACCTAATCATAAATAGTTTTTTTTTTAATATTACATATATATTTCTTTATTTATAAGTTATTATTAAGTGTTCTAATTATGATTTTACTATAATTTTTTATATGATATCATTTTTATTTATTAATTTATTTTTTAAATAATATGCATTAAAATCGATTTTAAACTTGAGTTTACAAGTCAATGATGATTATTCATTAAAATATGAGATTCGTAATATTTATATATGTTTTTTATTTTTTTTAATATTTAAAGTAATAAATTTGTATTAAAATGTGATTCAATATTAAATTTAAATAATTTTTATAATAATTTTTTATTATGTTAAAAATTAAATAATAATTTGTTTATATAATTTAAAGAATTTTTTATTTGAAAATATTTTTAATTATTTAATTATAACTTTATTTATATCAAAATTTATAAAATGGTTTCACCCAAAATATTACAAAAAGGAAAATGTTTGCCACATGGTATTAATATTTCTGCCGCACTGTGATTGAAAGCCGCCAAAAGAAATTTAAACATGAGGCCAGCTGGTGTGGCGGGGAATCGATAAATCTACGGAAAACATCAAGCGTTAACATCGCGTTGAATAATATTTAGATTTTTAAAAAATATATTATATACATCGATATTAATTATTTTGAAATTTTTGATTTAATATAAATATATTTATAAATATGTATGAATTTGTATGTTATATTATTATTAATAATTTTAAAATAAATATATAATATATTCAAAAAGTAAATAATTAAGTTTAAAAATATAAAAAATAATATCATAAATATTTTATGATATTTTAAATATTTAATTTGATCATATGATATTTAAATAAATATTTTTTATATAAATATTAAGATAAAAATAAAAATATAAAAAAATTAACCAAAACTTTATAATTGTTAAATTTTATAAAATGAGTATAATTATTTTTTTAAAAAAATTAAAATGCTTATAAACTTATGTTTGAAACAATAAAAAATAAAATTATAAAATTTGGTTTGAAAAATGAAATATAGAAAAATAAAATAAAAACTCAATTTTTAAGAATTATTTTGTCAATTAATTTTATTTTTATTAGATTAAAAATAATTAAATAACAAAAAATAAATTAAAATTATAAAATATATTTTACATTTATGTAACGACCTAAACATGTTATTTCATCAAAATTTACCGAATAAAAAATATTTTTAAAATTTATTTTATCAATTAATTTTATTTTTATTATGTTAAAAATAATTATATAAAATTTATAAAAATTATAAAATATATTTTATATTTAGATATCCATCGAAATATTTTATTTTATCAAATTAAATAAAAATTAATAAAAATAACTAATATTATTTGATATCAAATTTAATACAAAATTATATTTTAATATAAATGAAGACTATGAAAAATATGCTTTGATACCGGCAATCAAACGCAAAGCAACAGTTTCATTTCACAACCATGCTTTTTTGCTTCTTGAAACGCACTGTTTCAAGCTGCCTTGGGTCCAAGCTCGATAATCCTGTTTTGGTATTGGTTGTATTGATCTACATATTTTAATTATATAAAATTATTATATATTTAAGCTGCCTTGGATCCAAGCTGGATAATTTTGTTTTGGTATTGATTGTATTGATAAAAATATTATATATTTAAGCTGCCTTGGATCCAAGTTGGATAATTTTGTTTTGGTATTGATTGTATTGATTTATATATTTTAATTATATAAAAAATAATATATTTAAAGATGATTTTTATATAAAATTTAATATAAAATAATATTAATTATTTTTATTAATTTTGATGAATTTTAATATATTAATTATTTTTTTATTGTGAAGCATGATTTCAAATTTTATGACTTTTTTTAAATTATTTTTAATCTAATAAAAAATAAAACCCTTAAAATCTTCAAATTTGAGCCATTTCTCTCTATTTTTTGGAACAACTTTTTTTTATTACAATTTATTTGTTCAAATCAAAAGTTTATATCTTTTTAATCTCTTTAAAAAAATAATTGTAATTCCTCTTTAAGATTTAAGATTCTTAAAGCCAAAGTTATTTTCTTTTTTACCTTAATATATATATTATTTCCATCTGTTTGGTTTTTCTTAATATATCCTTACATAAAAATATTCATTTAAATATCACGTAATTAAATTAATATTTAAAAATATCATAATAAATTAATAATATTATTTTGTAACTTTTAAATTTATTTATTTGATATTTAAAATTATTATATATTTATTTTATTATTATATAAAATTAAAATATATTTATAAATATATGTGCATTAAATAAAAAATCTAAAATAATTTATTAAAACAATTAATATTAATAATACAATTTTTTTTTTCAAAAAATTTAAATATTATCCAACTCGATATTTCCAACCTTGCTCGGGTCCAATTACGATTTTCAACTAACATTCCTTGTCCCAAAAGTCGAAATCAGCCTTACTTCTTTTATTTTCTTGCCAAAAAAGTTAACAAAAAACCCAACCATGAACCTACGAACAAAAACGTTACTAATCATCTCCCAAAATTACCATTTCACCCTCCCCACCCCTACATAAAAATCTCAGTCAAGCTCAGCGCCCCCAAAAGACAAACCCCATAAAAGTTCCTCTCTTTCTCTCCCTCGAAAGCCCACCAATTTCGGCCAATGGCGACGACGGTCCCCGACAACCTAAGCCGCGACCAATACGTTTACTTGGCAAAGCTAGCCGAACAAGCCGAACGCTACGAGGAGATGGTCCAGTTCATGCAAAAGCTCGTCCTCGGCTCAACTCCAGCCGCCGAACTAACCGTAGAGGAACGAAACCTTCTCTCCGTCGCTTATAAAAACGTGATCGGCTCTCTACGTGCCGCGTGGCGAATCATTTCCTCAATCGAGCAGAAAGAAGAAGGTCGGAAGAACGAGGAACATGTCGTCCTCGTTAAGGAGTATAGATCGAAGATCGAAACTGAGTTGTCGGACGTTTGCGCCAATATCTTGACCTTGTTGGAATCGAATCTGATTCAGTCTGCGGCGGCGAGTGAGTCGAAGGTTTTCTATTTGAAGATGAAAGGAGATTATTATCGGTATTTAGCGGAGTTTAAGGTGGGTGATGAGAGGAAAGCTGCTGCTGAGGATACTATGTTGTCTTACAAGGCTGCTCAGGTAACTTCTTTTTTTCCTCGAAGCCAAGCGTTGACTAAATAGTTGAATTTTAGAGTAGAATTTTGGATTTTGACTTCGGGATTATGATTTTTGGGTTAGGGTTTTGATCTTGAAATTTTTTGTATTTTTTTATGTTGACACTTTGGATTTTGTGTTGATTTTAATAAAGGATATTGCGCTGGTGGATCTAGCACCAACGCACCCGATCAGGCTGGGGCTGGCACTGAATTTCTCGGTGTTCTATTATGAGATTCTCAATCAGACTGATAAGGCCTGTAGCATGGCTAAACAGGTGTGTTTTCCTCCTTTTTATCTCTTAATCCCCTTCATATGGATTATTATCTTATGCTATACACTGGCACTCTGGCAGTTTAGTTTCGACCTTTACAAGTGAATTTAATTGATTGCCATTTATCCGTTTAACTGCATATGATAGATAATTTTATAATTCAACCTACCTGAACTTAATAATTCAATTTGATTGACTTCAATTTCCGTATGCAGTTAAAGGGAAACATGTTCATTTTAGGCTTTAAATCACATTTCACCTTGTTTGGCTGCTGTATAAACTGATGGTTAATAAAAAGGAATGTGATTTTTGATCCATGGTGTTGTTTGTTTTGTAAAAATTAGTTGTGTGAAGTTGGAAAGTCTTCTCTTCTTTTACTCCTGCTAGGCTACTATTCATTTTTGACCATGTCAAATCACAATTCTCTTTATTTTCCGCCTTGTTTCCTTAATTTTGTGCCTTAAAATGTAGTAGGTCTAGAAGAAGGTTGCTTTGACTTATTGTGTTTGTCTCAATGACTTTGTTAGAAGCGTATTAGATTAGAGTTTGAATCAGTTATAGTTTGAACCAGCATTAGTTAAATTGAAGTGACAAAAAATTTTCTTTTCTATTATTGTGAATATATAGCTCTGTTTGCATATCTGCTTGATTCTAATTATTCTATTACCTTAAACTCTCATCTAATTTTGAAGTTTGTGAAATCAGAATTGTCTAGAAACTGGTGTCAGTCCTGTTATTAGCTGTAGTCAATATATGTATTAATGCTGATCTGCTAAAGCAAATCGTTAATGAGCAAATACTAGAGTTTCTGCAACATTTATTGAGGAATGAAATGGTCAAAATAAATGTCTTCATTTTTGTTACTTCTGATTGTAGGTCAGTGAACAAACTTGTGGTAGGTGGGGAGGGAACAAATTAGCGACAAATACATTATTTCCAAATGCATGAGTTGTTTGGTTTTTTGGCCTGTTATGAGGAGAAATAATAGATGAGGCCAACCTCAGAAGACTTACTGTCTGTAACTTGTTTGGAGACCTTATAAGTTGGATGCGTAATGCTTTATATAAATGCTAACATTTTTGGTATCTTGACTTAGTTTCCTGAAACATTCTTTACCATCTATGTAAATGATTGGATGTTGTTGTGTAGTTGGTGGTTGTAGTGAGAATTAATCATAAATTAATTTCAGATATTCATTAAATATCACTTGTTTTTAAAAAGGCATTTGAGGAAGCCATTGCTGAGCTTGACACACTGGGAGAAGAGTCATACAAGGACAGCACTCTCATTATGCAACTTCTAAGGGATAACCTTACTCTCTGGACTTCGGATGTGCAGGTCAGTGCCCGCCCCTCTCTCTCTCTCTCTCTCTCTCTGTGACACGTACACACACACACAAGCAGACCCTAAGACCATGTCAATGGGGATTTTGACTCAACCAAATGACCAGTGCCTAATCCTATGTGATCTTGGTTGTCATGCAGGACCAGTTAGATGAGCCGTAGAAGGTGTTGTAAACCGTGTTGGTCCTATTCTTCTTCTGGAGGAGGTGGGCTTTGAATGTCATTTGTTTATGTTGATTGAAGTGTGTAATTTAAAAATGGGAAGCAAGCCATGGTACAATGTCGCTATACTCCCGACTAAAACTTGTTTTTGGAATATAGAAGTGCTTTCGATAGGTAGCATTTGGCAACGACTTGGTATCTTTACTGCACATTACTTATTCCTAGTTGTGGTTTACATCATCACTTTGCTTTTGAAGATGGCAAAGAAAAATGGATATGGTACTTTGGTAAATTTTGCGTTAATGAGCAGGTGAAAGGGGATTTTATTTTCTTTTGACAAGGGAGGGAAAAGGATTTTAAATTTGCTATCATAAATAGATTTTAAATTTTCATATTACAAACGTGACACACTACCTTTATTCAAGTAAGAAAAAAGATCTATATTTAGATGTGCAGTGAGATTAGTTTTGATGAAATTAAAAATAGTAATGAAGATAAGATTAATTACTGTAACAATAACGTTAAAATCAATAATAAAGATATGTGTTTAAATATAAATATAGTAGTGATGATGAGATGAATTATAATAAAATGAAAAATGAACATTAAAAATATTAGTTTAAAATTTATATGTAATAAAAATTTAAATTACTTAATATATAAAAATTAATAAAAAAGTTTAAAAAATATTTTTATGATAAATAATAATTATGTTAATAAATTAAATAATAATAAATAACAATAATAAATTAAATAGTTTTTTATTATATTAAATTATAATTATTTATAAATTTTTTTTAAAAAAATTAAAAAAAAAAGGAAGAGAATAAGTCAAATTAAAAGGATAAAAAAGAAAAAAAAAAAATCAATCTTGCGATTGTCGATTGAATCTAAAACCTTTAGTTGAAAAAAAAGTTTATTTTCGCACCTTAGATTATATATCCAAACGGATGTTTGGTGAATTAAGCACAGTTTTTCTTAACAAATGGAGCTCCACTTGGGTAGATTTGAAATCAAATGCAGCCGAAGCCATGTCCGACGCAACCGTATATGAGATCCCGAACCCTTAAATTAAATCGTTTCGAACACTCAGGCCTTCATACTACATCTGAGAATTCAGTCCCTTGTACTATTTTTGACCATTCTACATACTGGGGACAGCCGTCAGTGACGGGCAAGGCAGTTACTTCTGGTGCACTGAGAAAGAGGTGAGAGTAAGGTCAAGAAAACATCGGGCCATTGTTGTTTTATCGCACTCTTCGTTTCTTTATTTAAAAGTCGTTCTCTTTTCTTAGCTTTAATTGAAGGGATTAAGCAAAAGTTTCCTAGAGAACAGAAATAATGTCCCAAAATGATAAGGAACGGTACCCTGATTTTTTTTCCTTTTAAAGCAATCCTTATCCGTGTTGCAGTTGCAATTTCATACTTTAAATTCAAGTCTACCATTCTTGTTGAAAATATAAGAAAGAGGCTTTTGTGCGTACTCCTATTCACGATTTGCCTTGACATGCTCTGTCAGAGCTATGATTTGTTTCCCCAAACACAGATTCCGTTTGATACGGGATTCACAGTTACACTTGGAAAAAAAAAAAACTGCTTCTCTGTTTGATACAGTGACATAAACGAAGATGCTTGGAACAGTGTTGCTATTCCCTTCCATTTTTACACCGTCGACGGTCTTTTCTGGATATCGGGTAGTAAGCCCAAACGGAGGACGCTAAACGCAACGACGAAAGACAGCGTCGTATGGTGGCGGATGAAAACAATCTTGGACGCTCTACTGCAGAGAGTCGAAACCATTTTGGTTTGGGTCCTCTCTTTGTATTTTGGTGCCAGAATATTCATTAATTAGGAGTTCAAGAGCTTTAGTTTAATTTGTTGGGTTTCTTGGCCCATTATGGAAAGGCCTATGCTTGATTTTCTTGTTTTCTAGTTTACTTTCTTACTTGGCCCATTGGTTTAACCTTTTCTCCCTTACCTTCCTTCCGCGTTAACAAGCATGCTAACATAGAACAGCAAGCAATTGGACAGTGGTAAGCACTACTATCTATTGGTAAAATGCTTCTTCGATGGATGCAAACTCTTTCCTTGATTATTATGAGAAAAAGCTTCAGAACTTTTTAGTTCTTTTTTTTCTGCTCCGTAAAGAAAATTGCTACAAAAATTATGTACTCAACTTAAGCAACTTAAGGATGATTTTTGTAATCAAATCTCCTTAATAGAGCATACTAACATATATTAGCATTTTGTGGTTTGCATTGAACAAAGCAAGATGTCAAAACTTGATAGAAAATGATTTGACCAATACCATTTTTATTTTTTTTTTTGCAAAGAAAGTTATATTTTGAAAATAGAAAAATGAATTACATGTAGCGAATAGGAGCCACTTTCAACCAACATGTTAAATATAAATATATATATATATATATGTACTTTAGTATATATAGTTAAGAGGCAAAGTGTAGGCAAAAATAGAAAATAGAATAAAAATTGATGCAAAGGAAAAGAAAGAAAGGACGAATCAAGCCAAGACATGGCTCACATCCAACATCCATTAATTTGATTCTCAAAGCATGAAAAAACTCTGCCAAGTTGGCTGCTATCACTTTTTTTTTTTTTTGCTAATTTTCAATTAGCTTCCAGACATCTACTAGTACATTTGACTAATGAATTTTTAAGACTGCTTTCATTTTCAATCAATAATAATTTAGTATAAGCTCAAAGTGGCCAAAAAAAAAAAATTGAAAGAACTGCCTCCTACCATCCTCCCATCTCTACAGGAAAATGGTCCCCGGCTTTAATGTACAGAATCCCAAAAGCTAAACCAGTGTGACCTTACGTTGATTACTTTGACAAAAGCATACATTAAGCCAAAGCAGGTTATTTTGCCAGCTCAAACTGGATTAAACACAATATTATTAGAATATTAATAACATTAATTGACCAAATTAGATGACATCAAAGAATTAAAAAAATTACATAAGATAATTCATAGCTTAATTTAATTAATTCATATAATCACTCTTAAAAAATAATATTTAATCAATATGAGATTCAAATTTCAATGCTTATAATTTTTTTTTATTTTTTTTTCTTTCAACTTTGGTTTATTGGTAAATTAAACCCTTATTGTCTTTGATTCTAAATGACTAGCTATGGTCTTATTTTAAGGGTGTGGTGAATCTCAAGGACTTGGGTCGTGTTTAATGAGAAACAGAAAAAATCATTAGTTAAAACCTCAAAGCCCTAGTAAAACAAATAGTTTAATCAAGTTTAGTTAAAGGACCGAAGCTACATTCCCGAATCTGGATCACTACTGATTCCTTGATTTGCAGTTCATACTGTCTAATTGTCAAGAAATGATACTCTTTACACTTTGAAAGTTGAAGCACAGCTTGGAGCTTTCCTTCTCTGGTACACAATATATAGTAAATATTCTGTTTACTTAAGATATTGGACATCATATAAAGTCTGGTACTAACTATTTAAAAATTGAATTTCGATACCCTTATTTTGCACAAGTATGAAAATTTACGTTTAACTTATGAAGTATTATTCGTATTAATTTAAAATTTTTAAAATTTTATCTCATAAAAAAAAACAATTCACAAATATGTATTTTAATTTTTATTTATATATTATAACAAATATTCATAATATCTCAATTTAAAATTAAAATATTACATATATTCAAAGATTTTATCTCCAAATGCTTCCATAATAATTAAACTCTAATTGACAAAAAAAAAAATCTTACTGACCGGACTAATGTTTGTTAGTATAAAGTATAAAATTAATTATTGAACCTAGTATGTTGATGTGTCATATTTCAAGAAAAATAAATAAATTTTAGAAATGAAGGAGAATTGAGCCAACAAGGAGTTGACTCAATTGGTTGAGCTCGCTCCCTTAGTAATGAAATGTCTAGGTTCAAATTTGGTTAGTGATTCTTCATTGGAACTAATCTCAAGATATACGTCTCGAAACCCCAGTTAACTTTGTTTCGGAATATTAATTATTATTAGGGGTGATAATGATTTATATTAGATCGGTTTTAACTTGATTTTTTTAAATAATGCATAATATTATGAAAGTTTGAATTTGATCCGAATCTAAATAATTTTTTTTTAAATTGATATGATCCAAATAAATTTATCAGTTTGGTTTAATTTATCGATTTTTTAATTTTTTATATATTATTTTAATAAGTTTTATAATATATTTAAATAGATATATATTTTATAAAAAATTTAAAAAATATATAAAAAAATAAAATATATAATTTAGTTCGGTTTAATTTTTTTTATTGTTTATATTTTCATTTAAAATTTAATTCAAATTTAATATATATATATATATATATATTTATCTAATATTTAAATTTGATTCAAACCAAATTAAAAAAAAAAACCAATTCAAATTGAACTTAACATTACAATTTAAAATTTTTTTTAAAATTTTTTCCTCCCCTAATTCTTACGTGACCAATCACGAATGGACAATCAAATAAATCTAGTCGTATGCCTAGCATATGACCTAACATTGGGTTTTGCAACTGCAAAAATAGAAGAAAAAGAAATTCCAAAACAAATAGTTGAGTTAAAAAGATTATATATTGTAGTGGGTGAGGCATGACCCTCTGGTAAGCTCGGATCTCAAACAGGAAATGAAGACTTGCTTTAGACCAAGATAAAAAGTCTATGGGAATATAGTCTTTGAGATTAGCACCAAAAATATAAACTGACATGTGGGTAAAGTTTTATTTGAAAATTTTTTTTAACTGAGGAAGGAATTTCTGATGAGAGTGAAAACTGGAAAAAGGGGAAAAAAAGGTAAATTTCAAAGCAGAGGGAAAAAAGGGCATGAAGGAAGGAAAAAAGGGTTAGAAATTTGTGTCCTTAAAGTCTCTTTAACAACTCATTTTTAAGCACGATTTCATGAATGCATCAACAACAAAAGCATCCAAGGTTAAACCCTGATTCAGTCAAGTTTTTACCGTTTGAGATTTGGATAATCATGAGGATTGAATTCAATTCAAAGTTCTTACCAATTTAGCTTTGAATTATAACCATTACTCACCAGTCCACCTTTGGCATTAGCATATTGCAAGCACTTTGTCTCCAATGCCTCTCCAACTTCATTCATTCATCTATTATGCAAAGAAAAATTTTAAAAACAATAATGAAATTGAGAAAAATCGAGCTTCGGACAATCTTTAAATCAAATGTTCAAATGTCATTTAATTTAAAATTTAAGTATTCGAAACAAGCATGATTATCTCTAATAACCTTTATAATAATTATTAATAATTATGCGATTATGAGTATTTAATTTTTGCTCCATGTGGAAGGTACATGAATTTTTTCATTGATGGTTCAAATAAACAAATGAAACATGGTTATTGTTAATGCATAAAACTTTAATTAACATTGGATTGAGAGATTATGGCCCCTTGAATTTGACATGCATTCCTATAAAAACCCTAATGAAGAGAAAGTACAAAAGATAAAGTACAGGAAAAAAAAAAAAGTAAACATGTTGAAAGGTTAGAAGCAGCAAAGCTGAACTGAAAAAATCTTGGCGCCATGAAAAAAAAAAAAAAAAAAACAAAGCATTGATTAATGAATGCCATGAACAAAACACCTAGTCGAGGGGCATCTGATATGAGAACATGTAAGAATGAAAAAGCCAAGAATGGACCAATTTTCTTGATCTCCACAGTTTTTATTTGACTTGAAATATTATTAGTCGTCCAGACATTGTTTTTTTAACACCATTACCAAGGAAGTAAAATGATGACATTTACTTGAATGATTTCAGACAGTCTCGTTGGCAATGTCTGGTCTGATTAATGAAGTCAGTCCGCTTAACAAACTGATTAGCCATACAGTTAATGTCCCTAATTAGAGGATGATTATCCAAATCTAAGCAGTCCTTTGCTGAATGTGAGAGACAAAGAAAATTGCTTGTACTTTTTGATTTTACGTTTTTCATTTTGTTTTTTGCAGAATCCAAAAGATGAAGACGCTCCCAAAAGTGAAAGAAAAGCAAAAGTTCATCTCTTTTTGTGATTCTTTAGCCAATAAAAAGACAACCCTTTAATCTTTTTTCTTCTTTGTCCTACAAACAAAGATGGATTGTTTGGTTGATTCTGAGGAGTCTTCTAACTTTTCCGGTCACCAGAAACACCACCTGCTGGTTCCATGTGTGACATGCTGCCTCACTAAAATGCTAAGATTCTCCTTTCTATAAGAATGAATTAAGTATAAAAAATGATTTATACAGCTATGTATAACGGTAGGAATTATTAGGATTATACATCACTGTTGATGTAATCGTATTTTTTCAAAAGATAAAATCATAAAAAAAAAAACCTTCCAATCTTAGAATCATATAATGTAATTCAATAATCCTTACATTAACAATATTGGTAGGGATGAGAAAAAAATCAAAAAAATTTAAAAATCAATTTAAAATTATAATATTTGATTCGGTTCGAATTACTTTTTTTTTATTATTTGATTTAAATTAAATTCAAATATTAAATGTATATATTATATTTAGATTGAATTTTGAATCAAAAAAAAAAAAGAACTAAATTAAATTATATATTTTTTAATATATATTTTAAATTTTTATAAAATAAAAATAGTAATTTTATATCAAAATATGCTTAAATATATTAAATTTTTATATTTAAATAATATATAAAAATTAAAAATCAATAACTAAATTGAATCGAATCAATAAAATTTGATTCGATTCGATTCAATTTGAATTGAATAAAAATTATTCGAATTAAAATTAAATTTTAAAATTTAATAATATTATATAATATTTTAAAAAATTAAATCAAATTTAATTTAAATCAAAACTGTTATTATACTAAGTATTGATTCTTGCATCGATGAGTTGAAAAAATAAAAGCTTAGAGTAGATGGATGAGGAACACTTCCATCAAAGTCCAATTTGATTTCTCCATAAATAGTTCATCAACTTTATCTTGAATTATTGATAGCGACTGCTACACTTCATAACTCAACTTAGAAACAATTTAAGTAGAAATCATTAGTTCCAACCACCGTTTTAAAAGAAAATAAAATCATTGCATTCAACACAAACAGGAAAAGGAATGTTTACAAGTAACTGTGGGTATGGAAATCATGCCAGGATAGTGTCATCAGCAAAATTATGATGTCATCAGTAAAATGATTGGAAAGTGTACTATTATTTTCATGTTGAATTGTATTAAATATTAAGAAAGTAAGTATTAATTTTGTAAATTCCATCTACCTTGGAAAAAAAAAAAAACCCTTCAACCTTTTTTATTAAAAAACGATATTCGAATCCAATTTGTTTTAATATTAAAAGATTACGAAATATTTTTTTTAATATGCTGATATTATTTTAAGATATATAAAATTATAATTCGAAAATAAAATAAAAGAATTATAAATAATAAAATTTAAACTATAAATGTATTAAATACCTTTTTTTTAATATTTACATAAATTAATTAAATTAATACAAAAAATATTGACAATTATAGAACCATAATTTTAGGAAACAAATTTCACTTATTGCAAATTAAGGTAAATAACCATTACCAAATGTACTACTAATTCCCGTAATTCAACCAAAAAAATCAGAATTTGACCAAATAGCAAAATATTTCCTGTCTTCCAAGCAATTCAACGCAGTAAATTCCAAAATCTAATTGGTACAATCAAAGTATTTTTAGAGTTACCCCATGAGAGTTTAAAAAATGGAAAAATTTTTATAACTGACAGCGTAAAAAGGGAGAAAAATTATACTTCTGTTCTGTACAAAGTACGTATGAAAAAGTCCGAAGACTCAAAAAACGGTAGTCATTTTCGTGTAAATTTTGCAAGAAACGAATGTTTTCGGTCATCAGATGAGAAATCATATGACACGCGTCAGCATGGGACGAAAAAGACAGGGTAGGTCCCATTGGTCAAATTCACCTTGTTTCAACTTACAATCTTGTCCTATCACTTTGGCCCAAATTACAAAACTAGACCTGTCCTTGTCTCCAAGTTAAAAAATTGTACATGTCATATCTAGCTGCCACCTCTTCAACTCTTACATAATTTAAACATGGCATTTTTTTTTTAAGTTTCTAATTTATTCTTAAATTTTTTTTATCTTAGTATATATCTGATTAAAAAATATTATATATCTAAATTCGAACTCTTAATCTTAAAATATTAATTTTAATAATATATTAATTAATTTAAAAAATATTCAGCTACACATGACATATTTATTGGTATCAAGATAGATACATTATTTATATAGACAATCTTGTCATTGCTCATAAAATATTTAAAACATAGTTGATAGAAAATTTATCTTTATTTTTTATTTTTATATATTTTATTGAATTAAGTATTTGATTTTAAAAAATGAATTAATTTATTTTCTCTGTCATTTAAAGAATTTTGACAGAAATATTGGGGTCATTGATTTACAAAATTCCCATGATTTGAAAGAAGAAAAAAAATAATGACAGCTAATTCATGTATAAGAAGAAAAACAGACCAAAAGAAATTACTGTAATTACTTCAGTTTGCGGTGAACAAGTAAAGGAGGAAAAGCTGAAAAGCACTCAGAAGGTGCCCTAAGTCCTAACACATCTTAATGTACAGACAATAACCATTCTTCTCTCTTCTACGTCTTAAAAATAAAATCTTGTTTTTGCCCTTATTGGTGTCCATATTTTGCGCTTAGATTTTCCTTCTGATTCTCACTCTCTCTCTTGCTTTTTTACCCTAAAAGGGCACTGATTTGCTTCTTAAGAGACCCTCTTCTTGAGCAGGCTTTTCATGCCTCGCAAGTCTGAGATTGGGAGAGAAAGAGAGAGTGAGGGGAGACTGCTTCAGCTTCAGTCTCTATTAGTAAACTTGTTTCCATTCTTACATAAATTATTATATCCTTAAAAAAACCATTTCTTAGTTCTTCAATTCTTTGATTAAAGGAAAAAAAATTCACATATAAACATAAAAACCATAGCCTTATTACCATTTCTTGTTTAGAAGATAAGATAAAGAGATTTTTTTCTGGTCTGCAATGGCACCGAGTTTTGATTCTGCAGTTTCAAGTCTTCTATGTGCAGAAGACAACAACAGCATTTTTTATGATAATGATTACTTTGGTGAAGGTGCTGAGGTGGAAGAGTTTGGGGCAACATGGAATCATAGATGTTATCGAAACTTGAATCAAAACCGAGTCTTTAATGGTGTTGATGAAGATGGGTTGCCATTGCAGAGTGAAGAGTGTGTGGCTTTGATGGTTGAGAAAGAACATCAGCATTTGCCTAATGCTGATTACTTGAAGAGGCTACAAAGTGGAGATTTGGACTTGGAGGCTAGAAAAGAAGCTGTTGATTGGATTGGGAAGGTGGGTTAACTCAGAAACGAATCATCTTCTTTATCTTTAACTTAGATTAATGAGAAGCTCTCACATTTATGAGTTTTTATAAAGTGGGTGCTTTTATTTCACTATATAGGACTTGTTGTGTCCATATTAGGATTGTTTCAGAGTTAACGTCTCCCTTTTTCTCAGATTTATATGGTTTTCCTCTGTGTTTTGCTGAGTAAAAACCCTTTTTGGCTCCTTAAGGTCGATGAAATGAACTGGGTTTGCTTTTCTCTTTGTTTTGGTATCTTATCTTTCGTAATCTGAAATGTGTTTGGTGGGTTCTTTTTCTTTTTTGCTATCGGGGCCAATGCTGATTTATTAATTGTATTTATCTCTTCATTTCTTTCTTGTCGGCTTGAAACTGTTTCTGCTTTTCGTATGTTCCCTTTCTCTTTATTAGTCGTTATTGTAGGTATGAGCTGTTATGCTTCCTTTCCTGTTCGATTCAATTATTCCTTTCTTTGAGCTTTTCATGGTTGATTTTAATGGCCCTGTTTGTTCAACAGGTTCATTCCCACTTCGGTTTTGGACCTCTTTGTGCGTATTTATCAACAAGCTACTTGGACAGGTTTCTCTCTGCCTATGAATTACCTGTAAGTCCAATCAAGCATGAGATTCTTCTTTTTTGAACCTGCCTTTGCAATAAACTCCATTGACTTAATTTTATCTAATCTCGGATGATGCAGAAGGGTAAAGCTTGGATGATGCAATTACTAGCTGTGGCATGTCTATCTCTTGCAGCCAAAATGGAAGAGACTGAAGTTCCATTGATTTTAGATTTACAGGTTAAAACTCAAGCAGAGGCAATAATTTTCTTAGGTGTTAGTATAATTTTGGTTTGATTTGATCTTATAGTTTTGATTATTAACAGGTGGGAGAATCTAAATTTGTGTTCGAGGCTAGAACTATTCAAAGAATGGAGCTTCTAGTGTTGAGCACCTTGAGTTGGAGAATGCAAGCAATCACTCCATTCTCCTTCATACACTATTTCCTTTACAAGCTCTATGATGATAAAATCCCACTTAGAAGTTCAATCTTGAGTTCAATCCAACTCATCTCAAACACAATAAAAGGTCCCTCTCGCTGTTACTCACAGTTGCACACAGACAAATGTACCATTTTTGCAATAATTTTTTGTCTGCAGTGGTCACAAATATGATAGAGAGGTTTGAGAGGGATCTGATGATTTTGGTGGGTGGCAATTGAATGCAGGGATTGACTTCTTGGAATTCAAGCCTTCTGAGATTGCAGCAGCAGTGGCAATATCTGTTGCTGTAGAAACCAAAACAGTGGACACTGAGAAAGCAATGTCTGTTCTCACTCATCATGTACAAAAGGTAAAGCTGCTGGTGGTCCAAAATCCAAACAAAAAAGGCAACATAGATGATTGTTTTTTCTGTTTAGGTTTTGATTACTTGCTAATTAGATTGACTTAACATATGGTTTGATTGATTTTTTTTTTTTTTTGCAGGAGAGAGTGACGAAATGTGTGGAAATGGTTCATGATTTGTCGTTGGTTGGTGGGTCTGTCAAGGGAGCCAATGCATCTGTCTCATCTGTGCCCCAGAGCCCGATTGGTGTGCTGGATGCTGCATGCTTGAGCTACAAAAGTGATGACACAACTGTTGGGTCATGTGCAAATTCATCACATACACATAGTAGTCCCAGTACCAAAAGGAGAAAACTAAAACAGACCCTGTGAAGTGGAGCTGTAAAACTGATGGAAGATCAAGTTAGGGATATTCACAAAAAATCAAATACTCCTATATGTTTTGTTATTGTTAGTTTGTTACATAGTTGCTTTGGGTGTGTTTTTTAAGGAGATCAGGAGCAAAAGGAAAACCAAAAAATAGAGGATGGAAAATGAGGGGAGGAAAAGGAGGGGATAAAAGGGTACATGAATGAAAGAGTTCTTCAATAAGCTGTGTCATGGGCTGATTATGGAGGATTGAATCAAGGCATTTCATGCTCTTGGCATGGAGGAGTCACCAGCTGTTAAATATTAGACTTCTTAACAGCTAGTATTAGAACTAGAGAGGTGGGGAAAATATGGGGAAAGAAAAAAAGAAAAAAAAGAAAGTTTTGTCTGCTTTGTGAGATACAGTTTGTTGTAGGTTGGAGTTTTCTTGGAGAAGCAAAAAAGGAAAAAAAAATAGTAATATGAGATAAATTTGCAAAAATGGTTTGGTTTACATTGCAGTGATTTTTATTCTAATTTTAAAGATCGACATAGAATGTGCAAAGAAGCAAAATTAAAATGATTTTCATCCTTTCTTTTTTCTTAAGATATAGAATGAAGATGGCTTGAATTTAAAACAGTTAAATTTCTCATGAACTAATCAAATTCAATTTGATAAATATTAAAACTTAATTTAAATTCAAGTTATTTGAAAATTAATTAATTAAATTTGAATATTTTATCATTTTGTTCAAAAAATTTGTAAGGTTAATTAAATTTTTATTTTTTAAAATAAATTTAATATATATATAAATATATGATAAAAATGTAATATTTAATATTTATTTTTATAATTTTATTTTATATAATCAAGCTTATCGAGTCCCACTCAAATTATTTTGAGTAAATTATAAGCCAAATTCAAGTATACAAGACAAAGCTTAACTGCGCTCGAATAAGCTTTGAGTATTCAAATCAAGTTCAAGCTACTGGATCACTCAGATTTGGTTTTATTACACCACTAAATGCCATTGCCTGTTTCTCCATCACACATGAAATAATAAACATAATTGAAAAAAAAAAAAAAAAAGGAGGATTTTGCAAATGACTATGTAATTATAACTGGATTGGCTGGAGCCGTACTAAAATAAGGTATTGGGCCCCCACGTGAATCCATATCAGCAAATAAAGGTGTTCTTCCGTGGATTATTCCTGACATTAAAACATAACCATAACTGCACCAATCACATGGAACATTCAATGCTTTGTGATATGCCTAGAAGTATTTTTAATTTCTTTCAAAACTATATAATAAATCGCAATTAGTAACTTCCCGATCAATCGCTCCTCATTGCTTGTCTAAGAATAATTAACATTTTAGTTAGAGGAAATCATTTTGTAAATTCGATTGTTTTTATATATTTAAAATTGACATCATAATCTTTATATAAGTGATAATTATTTAAAAGTATAGTTAAATCAGATTTAGGTTTAATTTAATCGATACATGTATTTATTTTTAAAAATATCAATTATATTTGAAATTTAAATTTTAATGCAATATTTTTTTTATTTTCAAATTATTTTTTTTAAGAAGTAATATCATGAATTACTTTTAAATTACAATGAAATATTTAATATGTTATCATAATTTTAAAAAGTTTTTAATGTGTTATTTGATTTATAAATTTATTAATTAATAAGGTATCCTTAATGTGATTAATTTTAAATTGATCATAAATAACTCTTCAAATAATATATTAATTAACAAATTTATAATTTAAATATCATATTATAAATTTTTAAAATATAAGTATTACATTAAATATTTTATTACTAAAAATCATTCAAAATTAACCCTTAAAAAAAATTATAACCAATTTAATGCACTTTTTAATATCTAGCTCTAGTTATCTATGACTAAAAGACTATAATCCTTGACCTTCTGACGAGTCACAACTAAACCATCCTGAGACTAAGCCACTGCCTATCCAACATTTTAGATTATATTTATTGCATTTTAAGGTTTTTTTTTTTTTCTCCCAAAATGTTGCAATGCGATGACATGAGATGAGATAGGAGATGAAATAATTTGTGTTAGGGGGAATAGTATATTTTCCACGTCAAATCTGAATCCCAAAGTCGGAAAATGACATAGATTAGCAACCAAAGTATGGCCCAATTTACATGGTTTAAACAAACATCAGATCACAGTCAGTGCATATGTACGAAACTTACACAAATATATGGAACAGAAGACAAGATCCTTGAAACTGTAAACTGACCATTCCTAGAACCAAAATTTACAGAATCGTCAGCAAGTTTTTTTCTCTCCATTGCTGCAACTGCTACCTGGACAGCACCATAATCTAAATTATAAGAACGTGTATAAATATGGTTATATTTATAAATTTTGTCTCCTACTGTTTCAACTCCAACATCGCAGTGTTTAACTTTGGGCCCCTGGTAATCTGTATTAACCAAATCAAACGATAAATGCTACGATCCCTCCATGAATACGATGCAGATGATGCTAATTTCTCTGTTTGAAGAATAAGAATGAAACCTTAGAGAAAGCTAGAAGGGGCAGAAAAGGAAGGGAATGGCGTTTGTGAAATTGATGTACAGCTTTGCTCCTCTGTCGACTGTTTCTAATCTTCATTTGGATGGGGGGTCGGTGCGTTTCCCTAGTTGGCAAAGATAATTCAGGCCTCAATTTCAGCCCAGAGATATGACACGCATTAAAATCCAAGACATTGGATTACTGACCCTAATCTTATTAAAAGCCTTGGCCCAAATATGATTCACATTGCATTTTACTGCCACAAGCACAAGCTGATTTTTTTTCACGATTGTTAGCAAATTGATCACTTATTGCTATGGTTTAATATCATGTTTGGCATCATCCAGATATAAACCCATACGTGAAAACGAATCACAAGAATCAAAGCCCCAATGAAAGTGAAACCATTTACGAAAAAAATGAACCAGACCCGGGTGAACTGACAAAAGAGTTCAAGACGAGCAAGGTTAAAGGGCTAATTACCACGAACTGAGCTATCAATCACGGCATGCCGCCACTGGAAACAGCGATTAAAAATATCAAACAACCCCAGTTGCAAAGCACCAACACAATGTTGAAGATAAGACTTGAGAGTATGCTGTTTCCTTATCTCCGGCAGTTGTATATTTAAAGATAAAGCTGTTGTATTTATCTTGACTTTTTTTGAACATCAGTCATTTGGTTTTGTCCTAACCCTTATTCAGTAATACAACTGTCAAAAGAAAAGTGGTCATCGTTTCAAATTTAGACGCATGATGGAAATTCTACAAATCAAGACATGCTCAGCCGCCTCTCAATTATGCTATTTACTATTTGTTTTAGGAGATCATGGCATGTACAAGCAAAGGAAAACGAGGTTGGTTAGAAAATTGGAGAAAAAAGCTGAAAATTATAGAGATGAGAACAATCAATGGACAGTGATGGTTTGCTCAATCCCTCAGGCGAAAAAGGGGGAGTTAAGCTCAACTGAGGAGGATTGGGGAACAGGTAAGTGATTCGACCTAGGGACCATTTGGATTTCGCAGGCGATTTGGATGCTTTTCGAAGTCCAATCGTATTTGGATATACCATCATTTGAGATCAGTTGAGTAATCGCACCAATAATTTTTCACTGGACCTTTTAGGTTTAGTGAAAATCAATCCATCCCACTGCAGCTCATCTTCCATTTTTGTCCTTAATTTATTTTTTTCATTTCATCTTTACCTTTAAAATTAGTGAGTAAATAAAAATATCCATGCCATTTTTTCATCTTTTTCCATTTTTATTTTTTTATTTAAAATTGTTGAAATAATTTTAAAATTTTAATCTAATTATTGTAATAACTAATCTCATTTTTATTATTATTTTTAATTTTATTAAAATTAATTTTATTATTTATTCAAATAAATCTTTAATCTTTTTAAATTTTAAGAATAGGCTTAGATAAAGATAAGTACGTCTTCATATGAAGCCATGTTGGACCTCCAATAATTGAAGGCTAGAGCTAGACAATGGACAGCAATTGGGCTAGTTGCTGTGAAAAGAAGTCATTGAGCCCACCATAAATCTTAGCATTTCTTTTTTAATAAATAATTGATTCGATATATGTTTTTAGTTATGATACTTTCTTTATCTTATCCCACTCAAAGAACGATCAAAATATAAAAACACTAACCATTTAATCGTTTCTATTTGTTTTAGTTTTAAGAAGTAAGCCCTGAAATAATCAATTGGACACAAAGGAATTAAAAGGAGGACCAAGATCCACTCTTTTTTATTTTTAATTTCTAATATACTTTTTAATCTTTTTAATTTTATTATTTATTTGTTTGAATAATATATTATACGAATAAAATTTTTTAAATTTATAATTTTTAAATATTAATTTTAATTACATATCAACTAATAAAAAAATAATTGACTACCAAAAGCCACTTTTTAATTCCAATGTAAGTCTTAAGTTCATAGAACCAAATGTCATGTTTAAAGTTTTACATCAAGTAAAATTATTTATAACATACATACCCTTTGCTCATAATCACTCGTATAATTTCAAAATACTTTAAATTTAAACATTAATTTAATTGATTAAAATTTCCTTTTCTCATCAACCGATTAGCCCTGTGGGTATGCTTTTCCGCTTTCTCTACATCATTGGTCGGTTCAGCTTTCTCTACATCATTGGTCGGTTCAAATCAAAGCTATGAAAAATCAACCCAAGCACCACAACGACGAAGTATGGCTCGATGGTGTAAGAGATTGACCACTGACAGCATGATTTTGTTCAGCAAGCAGGTGTAATATTGCAAAAGTTGACGGCTCGATGGGAATCTAATCCACCACAACGGGCCAGCCAGCTAGCCTGCGTCTCTGGCATATCTTCACCGCTGTCTGGCTGCCCACTTCGGTACGGCGACGGTGGTACTTATGGTACTTGATTATATGGATAGGTTGACCTCCAATGGCCCATACGCCATCTACTCAAAAGCTAACCACCATCACCTTCTATTTTTAACTCTGTCCCCACAATTTCTTACATTCTTCCATCCCTTTGTGTTTTTCTTCTATATTTTCCCCATTTTCTCTTTCGTTTTCTTCACCCTCTTTGTCCAAAATTTTGCAGATTCTTCTAGAAAAGAATGAAGTATTAATTAATAATTTTTATTTAACGAAATAAAATGAGCCGTAAACTTGTAATTAGCATTCCTTTTCTTAATTAACACAAAAACAATGTGAGAATCTAAATTATCACATTTAATCCGATACTTATGTTAATAATTAGCCCTATAAAGTCCATCCATCTAAAGTAATTCAAAGGTAATAATTTCATGTAATCGATATGTTTTTTGAACAAAAATTTATTGGAATGCAACTTTTAAACTCACAAATAAATGCCATGTCGGGCGTTTTTGGCAGAATGTGAATAAATTGGTTTTCTATTTTTGACAATGCCATAACTATTACCCGCGGCGTAAAAGCATGTGCTTTTGCATACGTCAAAGAAAAACACCCTTTGCCTAAAAAGAAGTGGTGATTGAACAGGTTATCATCCCCGAAATAAATAGCGATGGGCAATTGATCATGTTAATTTGTTCTATTTGAAAAAAATAGTAATTAATTTAATTAATTTTTATTTAATAAATAATTAAATTGATTAAAATTTTTTAAATAATTAATCATAATTAAATTAATTCGATTTAATTGATTAATTAAAATTTTTAATTTTATTATGAATAATTATTTAATTATAATTTTAAATTCAAATATAATTCAAATTAAATCATAAAAAAATTCAATAACTTTAATAATTTTTTATCAAAAAAATAAATAAAAATATTTATCTCATTTTTTATCTTTATTTATTAAAAACTCAAATAATTTAATTAATTAGATTATTAATTTTATAAATTAAAAATTGATTAAATTAATCAATTTAATTTATTTAAAAAATAATATAATAATTATTAATTAAATTAAATTAAATCAATTAAATTTATTCGATTTCGATCGATTTAATATGATAAAATCAATTTTTGTTCCTCGAAAACAAATGCAGGTTTAACGTGTACTGTATTTTCTTTTTTTTAACTTTAGGTGACAAAGATTATATTATTTTAAAAGTCAGAATATACTGTAAATATAAGTAAAAACTTGTTTTGAATTTATATATAATTTACAAAATTTTAAGTAAATGAATAAAGCTTTGACATGGAAAAGGGCTACGTCCTCACCTATTTTTCCATATAAATTTTTTTTATAAAGAGATTTTAGTTTAAGAATAAAATAAAATTATAAGTGATTGAATTTAAATTTTAAAATTATTAAATATATTTTTTATGAATTATTGTATAAATTAATTTAATTAAATTTTTAATTAATATAATTATAAATTTATATATAATGCAAAATCGGCTTATGGTAAAAGTTGGTGTTGAAAAATATTCCTGCACGTTATGTTAAATTCATATGTTCTATTGGTCACCAAAGTTTGTTTCATTTTGCATTTTACAACATTAACAAAGGATTAATGAATATACATGAAAGAAAATGAAAATTGACAGCAAAGTTTGGGGCGGAAATAATATTTAAAGGAATATGAAGGGGCAAAAGGCAAATAGAGAAGTCACAATGCTTGCCACTCCCGAGATTCACCGTAAAAACTGCAGGAAAAGGTGAGAAAAGAAACGTAAAAGATGAAAAAAAACTTGCAGTTAAAACACGCCAGAAAGCACGCCACTGGCGGCTACGCGTCCGCAGAAGCCGCTGATTTTGGTGGTCCCCAAAAAACCCAATCCACTACACGTGTCAGTCATTCGTAATTCCATCCCAATCCCACTCCTCCTAAATTCTCCCCGTACACCCTTCTGTCACTATAAACCCCTCGCGTGCATGGTAGGCCATTTAACAATACTTTGACTTAACCCTTGAAAGTTAAAAAATTTTAAAAATTTTTGATGAAAACAAAAAACCAAATCAACATTTCTCTCTCTTTCTCTTTCTTATCGAAGCGCGAGCCAAAGCGTGCACAAATGCATGCGCCCTTTAATGAGATCCCAACGTTGATGCTGATGCAACGTTTTGCGCTTTTTTTTTTTAATAATAAATTAATAATTTTTAAATTAATATAAAATATGTTCTCTTATAATTTATTGTAATATAAATCTTATATCTGAAAAATTTTTTATAAGTGAATAAAATCTGAAAAAAAAAGACGAAATTAAAATTCCAAGTTTATATTACGATCTCGAAATTTTTGAATCATTAGATTAAAAGGTGAAAAGACTTAGGTTTAAAATGTTTATATGGAGAAGAAAATTATCTATTTCACAAGATATATTTTTTAATTAATTTTTGTGAAGTTTAAAAATTTCATTGGTAATTAGTTAGAAAAAGCTTAAATAAATTTTAGTATAATAGAGAAATCATCAATAAAACTCCGAGATATAAGAGAAGTAAAATAAGTTATAAATAAATTTAATAAATCTTGTTGTATAGTATTTTATTAATAAAAAATTTTACTTAAAAGATTAATTCAATATCCATTAAAGGAATTATTTTAATATTGAAAATATGCACTTTTAAATTTTTTTAAAAATTAAAACTTAATAAAATTAGTAAAAAAAAACGGTTATTAATTATTTTAATATTTCAGACTCCACCCTCCGATGCATTTTCCACGTGTTAAGCTATTCAATCGTGCGGTATGGAGGGGA